>JAUELO010008306.1:0-11616 GCA_032357855.1 Amphibolips quercusostensackenii
GCAAACAGTTTAATTTTTAGTCCAAGAAGTAAATCTACAAGAAAAAAATGTTTTTCTTACAAAGCTATTTTACTTTCTATGAGTACTTAAATTTTCAACCAAAAAATATTTTGATATTAAAACAAAACAGAAAGCTAAATTCGATCCTTACATTTGCAAGATTTTTTTAGAACCCCTGACTTTCCCTGGCCCATAAAATCCCCTGATTTTTTCCAGATTTCTAGGTTTTCCTTGTTTTCTATGTTTTCCCTGACCTACGACCACCCTGACTTTATCACGCATACAGATTAACGATTGAGTGAACTTTACACCCGCTACGTTCGAATATCGACGTTTTGGAAATATATGCAGTAGATTGATTGCCTATTACAAAATCCGGCATCCGGGCATTGGCAGCAGATAAAACTGAAATGGAGATACACATTGAAGCTGACGAGTCATTAAATATGGATTTTAAATACTAAATATGAAGCTGATATTTACCGAATATGAGGCTGTGCAATAATTAATTTTTTTTTTTCAAAGTGAAACTTCTTTTAGGAAGAGAGCGAACTGAAAAAAACAACCGATCGTACGACAGTACTGCCGTACGATTGTTCAGGGTGATAATCGAGTAATCTGTCTGTCTCTTACTTTCCCTTTTCCCTATTTCTTTTTTGTCCGCTTCACCCTTGACTTTTTATCTTTTCATTATTCCCCATCTCTTTTTCTCTTTACCCCTTCCATTGTTTATTTTCTCCTTTTTTCTTTTCTCCTCTCCCCTTTCATCTTTACTCACCCTCTTTCAATCTTTCCTCATTATATTCCCCTTTCTTCTTTCCTCTTCTATATTCTCCTTCTCTTATTTTCTCTTACCCTTTTAGCTTTACCTATAACTTTGCCTATCCCCCTTTTTCCTTTCTTATTTCCATTTGCCTTTCCCTTTCTCCTCTATTTTTATCCTTTTGTTTTATTCTTTCACCTTTGATCTGTCCCTTTTCCCTTTTCTCTTCTCTTCTATTTCTTTTTTAACACTTTCTCCTTCAATTTCCGCCACTTACCCTTTCCTTTCTCCTTCTCATGCATTTTTCCTGTTTTCTTCACCTTTTTTCATTTTCTCTTACATCTTTCCTTTTTCTTTTCCTGTTGCCCTTTTTTGTTCCCCCTCTTTGACTCATCCCTATTCTCTATTTTCTTCTCTTTTTTCTTCTTTTCCTTGACCTTTTTCCTTTCCCTTTAACCCTCATTTCTTTCTCATTCCCCTTTCTTCTTTTTCCCTCTCCCTTTTCCCTATTCCCCTTTTGCCCCTATTTTCTCTTGTCCTCTTTCCCTTTTTTCTTTACATATTTTCGTTACATCTATCCTTTTCCTCTTTTTCATTTCTATTCTCCCTCCCCCTTTCCTCTTCTTTTCTTTTTCTCTTCACCCTTGGCTTTCCTTCAGTCTTTTCTTTTTTCACTCTTTTCTCTTTCCCCTTCCTTTTTTTTCTCTTTCCTTTATTTATTACATTACCCCAACCATCTCTTTTCCCCTTCTTTCTTTTCTTTTTCCCTTTCACTTATCTCTTTTCTTATTTCCGCTATTACCCTTTACCTTCCCTCTTTCCTTTCTATTACTCCTTTACCTTTCTTATTTCCTTTTTTTTCTCTTTTTCCTCCCTATTTGCCGTTCCCTTTTTTCCTTTGCCTCTTTTCTTCCCCCTACACATTTCTTTTTCTTCTCTTCGCTTGTATCTTCTTTCTCTCCTTTCACTTTTTCCTTTTCCTTTCCGTTTCCTTTTTTAATCTTTACCTTTACACAACTCCCCTTCATCCTTATATTTCCCCCTGTTGCTTTCATTTTTTCTTTCCTTTCCCCCTTCTTTTTCTCACCTCCCCGATGTTCCTTTTCTCTAGCCCTATTTCCCTTTTTTTCTTTAATTTCCCTCTTTTTCCTTTTCGCTTTCTCTTTCCTCCTTCACCCTTTCTTTCCAGTATTCCCCTTTTTCTATCTCCCTTTTCCCTTTCCATGTTTCCTTTTCTCTTATCACCTTCTTCCTCTACCTTTTCACTTTCTTTTCCTATTCCCTTTTTTTTCATCTCATTTTCCCCTTTCTTTTACGATTCCTCTCTATCTTTCTATTTCCCCTTTTCCTTCCCATTTCTTCTTTAATGTTAGCTTTTTCGCTTTTTCCCATTTTTTTTCTCTTCTTCAACTTTTTACTTTTTCCTTTTCCTTATCTTTTTTTCCTTCGCCTTTCCTTTTCTGTTTTTCCCTTCCCCTTCACCTTTCCCTTTCACTTCATCTTCCCTTCCCCTTCCCCCTTCTCCCTTTACTCTTTACTAGGTTCCTCTTTCCCTGTTTCCTTTCATTTTCCCTTAGCCTTTCCCCTTTCCGTTTCCCCCTTTTCCTGTTCATTTTTTCCCTTTCCCTTTTTTCTCTTTCACCTTTTTCCGCTCTTTTCCCCTTAGCTTTTTTTCTTTTCTTTTTTTTATTTCCCTTTTCTCTTTCCCCTTCCCTGATCCTATTTCCCCTTTTTCCTTTTCTTTTTTTCCTATCATTTTTCTCTTTTGCTATTACCGTTCTATGTTTCTCTTTTTTCTCTTTCCTCTTTTTTATCTTGTTTCTCTTATCTATACTTTTTTAATTCCTCTTCTCTTTCTCTTTACCTTTTTTCTTTTTTTTCTTTTTCCCCTTTCTTCTTTTATCATTCCCCCTTTTCCCTCACTTTTCAGTTTCTCCTTTTTCCCTATACCCTTTCTTCTGTTACTTTTTCCCTGTTTACTTTTCTTTTATTACCTTCTTCTTTAACATTTCTTCTTCCTTTTTCCCATCCTCTTTCTTTTTTTGCTTCCCTTTTCTCTTTTTATCTTTTCCCCTTTTCTCTTTTTCTTTCACGATTCCCCTTTGTCTTCCTATTTCCTCTTTTTCTTCTTATTTTTTCTTTACTTTTACCCTTTTTCCTCTTTCCTTTCCTCTTTAACCTTCTCACTTTTCCCTTCTTCTTTTTTCTTTTCTCTTTTTCCCTACGCCTTACCCTTTCTGGTTTTCCTTTTCCCTTTCCCTCACCCATTTCCACTTTCCTATTGCTCTGTCTCTCTTTCTCTGTTCCCTTATCTTTTTTCATCTCTGTCCTTAACCTTTCCCTTTTCCGTTTTCTCCTTATCCTTTTTTTTTCTTTTTTTCCGATTTTCATTTATTATACACCTTTTTGCCTTTTCTTTTTCCCCTTGACCCTTTACCCTACCTTTTCTCATCTCTCTTTTCTTTTTTCCTTTTTCTTTTCTCTTTCCCTTTTTCCCTTTTTTATTTATTTTTCTTCTTCTCCTATTTTTTTTTTCCCTTTTCCCTTAACTTTTCCGATTCCTTTTCTCTTTTTTCCTGTTTATTTTTCCCCTCAACTCTTTTCTCTTTTCTCTTTCTTCTTTCCTTGTCCCTTTTACCCTTTTCTTTTTCCCCTATCTCTGTTCTCTTTTCCTTTATCCGTTCTATGTTTTCTCTTTTGCTCTTTCCACTTTCTTCTTAATCTTTTCCTTTTTCCGTATACTTTTTTTTATTTACATTCTTTTTTTCTGTTTCCCTTTTCCTTTCTCTTTTCTTTCTTCCTCTTTTACTTTTTCCCCCTTTTTCCTTTTTGCCTTTTTACTTACCTCTTCTCCTTTTCCTTTTTTCTTCTTCCCTTTCATTTTTTCTCTATTTCTCTTTCGTTCTTCCTTTTTTCCCTTTCCTATTCCTTTCTTTCTCTCTTACTAAGCGATCTTCTTAGAACTCATGATGAGTTCTTACAAAAAATTTTCAAGTTCATCGATCCTTGTTTCTCTTCTGCCGTAAATAATCTTCGTTAAAAATGAATATTTAATAATATTGAATATGAGAAGGAGCCTACGAAAAAATCCTCGGGCATCTGATAAAAGCCCTTTAAATGTTTGAAATTTTTTTTTAATCTTATAGGTCAAGCCAAATCGTTCCATATTTTCTGAGATTTTAAAATATTATTCACAACCACATGAAAATGTTTTCAAATTCCTTAAAATCTTTCATATTTTTGCAAATAACTTAAAATTTTATTAATTTATTAAAAATACCTTAGAATACTTTAAAGTACCTTAAGAAATTTTTAAATCCTTTGAAATCGTTTAAAATTAATTAAATCGATTAGGGGATTTTTTTAAATACTCTAAAATAGTTCCAATATTCAAAAATATTTTCAAATTTTCTAAAATTAAATACTCTGCTTTTAATATCTTGCTATTTTTTTCAATTTTCTAAAAGTATTTTAAATTCTTGAAAATCTTTCTGAAATTTCTTAAACTTTTAAATGCTCTTAAAAACTGTTTAGAATTTTTAAAAGTGCACTGAAATCTTTAAGATCCTCTGGATATACTTTAAATTATTAAAATTTATTTTAAAACTCTTAAGAATTCCTAACAATTTGAAAAAATGCTCTATTATCTTAAAAATTCCTTAAACTTTTCGAAAATTCTCTTGGAAATTATTATTTTATATATTTATTTATATTTATCCTTGGAATATTTATTAGTCTCTTAAAACTTTATATAGATTTTATAAAATCGTTTCATATCTTTAAAAATTGTAGGAAATTCTTCAAAGCCCCATAAAATTTTTCTTAATTCTTTAAAATTATTGAAGTTTTAAAAATATCCTCAGATCATCAAATATTTTTTATATACCTTCAAATGATTAAAATCAATTAAACATTCCGTAAAAGCTTTTAATATACACTAAAATATTTTTAATCCTTTAAAATCTTTCGCAAACTCTCGAAGCTTGTAAAAGCTTTCAAAAATTTCTTAGATTTTTCTTTAGTTTCTTTGGAATTGTTTTAAATTCCATAAAATTATTCAAAATGTTAGGAATTTCTAGAAAATTCATAAATCGCCTAAAAATTCCTCGCGATATTCCAACATACCTTAAAATATTTTAAATTATTTAAAATGTTTGAAAAATTCTTTAAATTATTCAATCTCTTGAAAATCTTTCAAAATTTTTAAAAATGTAAAAAATGTCTTTAAAATATTCTGAGATATTTCAAAATACCTTAAAATTCGCCAAATACCTTGAACTCTCTTTAAAGCATTAAAATCTATTAAAAATTCTTTTAGAATCTTTCAAACTATCCTAAAACTTTTAAATTTTGTAAAATATTTGGAAACACCTTGAAATATCATAAAACCTTAGAAGTCTTCAGAAATTCCTTTTTTTAGTTTTAGATGCAATTCGGATTTGTTTAAGAAATTCGTTTAAGAAAATTCAACACATTATAATTAATTGCTCTTGAACTGCAAAAGAACAAATCTTTCCTTTTATGAATTAAACTGTTGAAAGATTTCTGGTTAAACAAATATAAATACATGCTATTATTTTTAATGCAACTTGAAACTCACAGTAATTGAAATATTAAAAATAAAACATCTTCTTCCAATTCAGAATAATATCGAAAATAAAAATGTTTTTCCTTAAACAAAAATAAATTTATTTTTTTAAATAATTGACATTTTCTAATTTATAAACGCTTAAAAACCAGAATATTGTATTTACCAACTCCATACTAATCTCAAGAATAAAAAAAATATTCTGCCCGTACAGAAAAAAATAAAACGAATATATTCCCTCTTCTAACTCGACAGAAATCTTAAAAATAGAAAATTTTCCTTTTTCAATTAAGGCACAATTAAAAAACTAAATTGCCTTCCTTTCAACTCAATAAAGCAGTTAAACAAAAAACTTTGTTTGCCCAATTCAAAACAAAATATTGAAAATAAAACATTCTTTCCCTAAACTCAATTAAAATGTTACAAAGAAAAAATTGGCATTGTCTAAATTACAAAAACTTGAAAACCCAAACTTTTTTATGAAAAAGACAAGTTTTTTAAAAATATATGAGTTTCAATTTTAAAAAATCTGTTTTAAACTAATAATAGAAGAATTGCATTTTTAGTTAAAAAAAATAATTCCCGATTCTGAAAAAACTACTTTTTAGCCTCTTAAATTTGACAAAAAAAGATGAATTATTAACAAAATAGCTTAATTCTTTACTGAAATAATAAATTTTGAGCAGAGAACGATAATTTTTTAAGTAGATAAATTTTTAGCAAAATGCATTAATTTTTTATTAAATAGTTACATATTCAACTTTTAATAATAAATTTTGAGCCAAAAATGATATAGCCACATTTTCAGATAAAAAAAAATAATTTCTAACAAAAACACTTGCAATAACATAGGTAAATTTTGAAATAAATAGATTCATTTTCTTTATGAGTATATTTTTAAACCAAAAATATAAATTTTCAACAAGAAGGTTAATTTTCAAAAAAGCACCTCAATCTAACACAAAATAGTTAAATTTTCAACTAAAATGATGAATTTTTGACAAAAAAAAATCAATCTATGACGAAGTAGTTGAACTATAAGCAAAACAGATAAACTCAGTCGTAAAAAACAAATTTTTAACAAAATGGTTGACTTCTTAACGAAACTAAATTAATTTCCAAAAAAAAAAGGTAAGTTTAAACTTTCAATTTAAGAAGATTAATTTTGTACCAAGAAAGAGAAAATTTTAACCAAATACAGGGATTTTCTACCAAAGAGGATCAATATTCTATTTAAAATATTGAATTCACATAAAAAATGAAATCGTTACATTTGCATTTAAGAACATTTTTTCTCAGCGAAAAAAAAATCTTAGAAAAATAAGTAAACCTTCAACCAAATAGTGGAATTCTTAACAAACAAATTTTTGTTCTAAATTGTGAAAAATTTCCGTCAGTACGCGTCACTACGCGTTTGGTATAGCTGTTACTTGATCTTTTAGCGCCACGACGCGTATGGTATAGTCTCCACTCGATCTTGGCACCACCACGCGTTTCGTATACCCGCTACTTTATCTTTAAGCGCCATGACGCGTTTGGTGTAGCTGCTACTCGATCTTTCAGCGCTACCACGCGTATGGTATAGCTTCTACTCGATCTTGGCACCACCACGCGTTTCATATACCCGCTACTTTATTATTAAGCGCCATGACGCGTTTGGTGTAGCTGCTACTTGATCTTTTAGCGCTACCACGCGTATGGTATAGCTTCTACTCGATCTTAGCACCACTACGCGTTTGGTATAGCCGCTACTTCATCTTTTAGCGCCACTACGCATTTGGTATAGCTACTACCTGATCTTTTAGTGCCAACTACGCGTTTGGCATAGCAGGTGTTCGGTCTTAGAGCAAATACAGGTTTGATATAGCTGCTATTTTATTTTTTAGCGCAATTACGCATTTAATACAGCTGCCGCTCGATATTTTAGCGTAAATACGCGTTTGGTACAGCTGTCACTTGATCTTAGCACCACAACGCGTTAAGTATGGCTGCTGCTCTATGTTTACGAGTCAATACACATTTGGTATAGCTGTCACTCGATTTAAGAGCCTCTACGCGTTTGGTATATCTGATACTAAATCTTAGCACCACTGCGTGTTTGGTATGGCTGCTTCTCTATCTTTTAGCGCCACCACGCGTATGGTATAGCTTCTACTTGATCTTAGCCAACTACGCGTTTAGTATAGCTGCTACTATATCTTTTAGCGCCACTACGCGTTGAGTATAGCTTCTAGCTGATTTTTTAACGCTACTGCGCGTTTGGTTTGGCTGCCACTCGAACCTTAAAGCAAATACGGATTAGATATAGCTGCTACTTTATCTTTTAGCGCAATTACGCGTTTGGTATAACTGTGACTTTATATTTTAGCGTGACTACGCGTTTGGTACAGCTGCCACGCGATTTTAGCACCAATACGCGTTTAGTATAGCTAGTACTTTATCTTTTAGTATCAATACGCGTTTGGTATAGCTGTCACTCGATTCCAGTGCCTCTATGCGTTTGGTATATCTGCCACTCAATCTTAGCAACACTATGTGCTGGGTATGGCTGCTACACTATGTTTTACCGACACTACGCGTTTCGTATAGCTGCTTTTGGATCTTGGAGCACTACGCGTTTGGTATAGCTGCTACTTAATTTTTCAGCGCATTCACGCGTTTGGTATAGCTGCTACCTAATTTTTTAGCATCACTACGCGTTTGGTACAGCTGCTTCTTGATTCTAGCACCACCATGCGTGCAGTATGGCTGCATCTCTATCTTTTAGTGTCACTACGAGTTTAATGTACCTGTCACTCAATCTCAGCACCACTACGCGTTTAATATAGCTGCCATTCGATCTCAGCGCTACTACGCGTTTTCTATAGCTACTACTCTATCTTTTAGAGACACTACGCGCTTGGTTTAGCTCCTACTCTATCTTTTAGCCCAACTACGCGTTTGGTATAGCTGATACTCGATCTTAGCGAACAGAAGTTTAATAGAAGTTTTCGAAAAAGTCCTATTTGCAGAGAATTAGGATTCAGGTGATAAAAACCGGGGTTTATTCGATCGATAGAAACAGAGGGCAGTCGAATGAATATGCATCGTTCAGTCGTGTTCTGACTTAAAGAGACTACGAAAGCTCTGCTCTCAATGGTAGAGGTTTCAACAGGTAGAAACTTTTAGAACGAATTTAATACCACTGGTTTAGTGCCTAAATAGGAGATAAAATCACTAAGAATTTTCAATCCTTTTTCATTACTATAAATAATTTTGTTTCAATAATTACTTTATAACGTGCTACTAATGACCTGAATGACATAGTAATTAAAATCATCTTTTTTGTGTACAAAATAATGAATCCAGACCACCTGATGCAAATAATTCAAAAAATAATATTTATTTTGAGTTAGTTCTTTTGAATATTCTGAACATTTATTAACGAAGATTTTTTAATAAGGAATTTTCAATCTAAAAATGTATTTCTAAAAGACAAAATTTATACCATGATTTAAGAATACAAAATATGGCGAAAAAGAATCTAAAGGATTTTAAAAGAATTTCTTGGGATCAAAAAAATGATTGTAAATGAATTATTTTAAAAGATACTCATAAGTTTTACTAGTTTTAAAAAGGTTCAGTCTTTAAAAATAAAAAAAATTAAAAACAAATTGTAAACTTTTAAAGATTTCGACAAGAATTTTAAAGCCTTTCAAAACTTTGAGAAGTTTTAACAGAATAAATAATTTTCTCAAGATTTCTTAAAAAAATCAAAAAAAAAATTTTGTGTAGAAAATAAATTTGAATAAGCAATTGAAAAAGATTTCAAACCACTGCAAATGATTTTCT
Organism: Amphibolips quercusostensackenii; assembly: GCA_032357855.1. Taxonomy (NCBI): domain Eukaryota; kingdom Metazoa; phylum Arthropoda; class Insecta; order Hymenoptera; family Cynipidae; genus Amphibolips; species Amphibolips quercusostensackenii. Next base: position 9,183 of record JAUELO010008306.1, read on the forward strand.
AATATTTCTAAAAATAATATATTTATAAATATTGAAAAGATTGAAAAATTGTTGTGAAATTGCAAACATTTAAAAGAATTTAGAATAAAATGAAGATTTTTTAAGATTTTAGAACAAAAAGCTTTTTAAGACTGTTGAAAGATTTAAGGAGAATAAAAAAAATTTCTTATGATTCCTGGAAAGTTTGAAATAGATCTATTAAAAAAAATTATTTTTTTAAGAAATGTTAAAAACATTTTAAAAGATTTTTGAAATGTTGTGAAAATCTGTTAGATTTTAAGGTAATAAAAAAAGACAATATAAAGAGATTTACAACAATTGAAAACACAATGTAGATTTCGCAAAATTTCAAAAAAAATTAATAAAGATTTTAAAGGGTCTTAGGATAATAAAAAATATTTCATTATATTCCGGAAAAAGCTTTTGATAAATATTTTAAAAGTAACTCTGATTTAATACTTGAGAAGATTTTACAACATTTTAAAAGATTTTAAAAATTTGCAAAAAAAAATATGAAAGATTTTAAGGTAATGTTTGTAATTTTGCAGAATTGATAAAAAAAACTTGAGACAAATTACAAAAAATGTTAAATGATATTAAGAAGATTAAGAATTTTTAAAAAGACTAAAAAATAATCTGGAATTTGAAAATATTGTAAAATTTACAATATTTTTAAAGATCTCAAAAACATAAAAAACTGTTCTTGAGGTTCCTGAGTAAATCTTACATCATTTTTTATTTAATAAAAGAAGTAATTTTAAAACGGTTCTGATTAAATAGTTGAAAAGATTCCAAAACATTTCACAAAATTTGAAAAGTTTTTAAAAGAGAATATTTATTTGAAAATATTGGAAAATTTGTAATATTTTTGAAGATTTCAAAAAAATAAAAAACTTTTCTTAAGGTTCTTAAAGAAATCTTACATAATTTTTTATTTAATTGAACATTAATTTTGGACACCTTTAACTGTTTAAAAAAAGATTATTAAAATATTAACATTTTTATTTCTTGTTGAGAATTAATATTTTTTCGGTTGATCAATATTCTACTTAATTAAAAATTAAACAATTTTTCTTCAATAATTTTTTTATTTGAAAATTGATCATTTCAGTTGAAAATTAATTTCTTCGTGTTAAAAAATTAAATTTTATGTTCAAAATTTATGCCTTTGAGTGAAACTTTCACATTTTTTGTTTAAGTTACAGCCGATTACAATTTTTTTTATTAAGATTTAACTATTTTGTTGGTAATACTTTTTTGAGTTTAACTGTTTTTGCTTTAAAATAAAAATATTTCTTTGTTAGAATATTAATGATGCATTGAATTTTTACTTGAAAATTCATCTCTCCTTGTTGAAACTTTGACTGTTTAGTTAAAAAATAACTTTTCTGTTAAAATTTTAATTTGACATGAGCGTTTATCAATTATTAACGTAACATAATTTTCCAATAATTTTCTCTCTCCCCCTCCTTAAAAAAGTGTTACTTAATTTATGAATGACCTCTAACTCAAATCTCATTCTTATAAGACCTAAAAAATGAATAAACAAATAAATTTAAGAAATAAATAGTTATTGCAAATTAATATCGTGTATTGACCATTAATTTTCCCCCTCAAATAGAAAATGGCAGCTTGCAATTGATGATTTTAGCTCTTCAAAGAAATGAGACAATTAAAGATACATTTTATCCCCAGCCGAGATTGCTTTTTCCCCATTTGAATTGAATACTGAAATTAAATCTTTTTTAAGCGCACGAGTTTCAAGCCCCAGTTAATTAAGTGAGATTCGATTAGATGCTAACTTTAATGACACTTCTGCTCATTTAATTGGATAAATTACACAGTTCGAACAAATTGTTTACAAAAAATAATTACAAATGGATCACGAGCAATTCAATCTTCGTGAAAAGTAAAGTTCCTATTATCACAATTTTCAGTTGAAAGGATAGATATTCTACACTCGTATTTTCGATCACTTCTCCATTTTCAATATGCAGATTAACAGGTAAAGTACACCAAACAATGTAACTTGAAAAAGGGGTTAAATTCGTAGTCTCAGCGAACATAAAAAGCCAGTAATAAAAAAAAAATCTCGCTACCACTGGTATTATTTTCCAGAAAACGTATGGCGTCCGACAAGCGTGAAATATTCTCTTCGTTTACTTTTCCCCTTTTATTTCAAATTTTTCCCTGAGGCATTTTTTTACCTGTCAAGAATTGCCCTACATTTTATTTGCGAAAAAAATCAAAGCTTTAAAGCTCAGAAAGGTTTCCCAACATCGAGAAATCAGTAATGAATTTATCGAACTATTCAGGGTGTGCGCGAAAATTGATTTTTAAAATTGTCAAAAATAGTATAGCTGTACGGATACGGAAACACTTACCGACCGAGCATGGTTCAGATTTATGATAAGTTACTGAAATAAGGTTTTAC
>JAUELO010008313.1:0-11616 GCA_032357855.1 Amphibolips quercusostensackenii
AACTCGGGGTCACGCTTCCACCAAGTGTCAGGAATATAAAAAAATTGGGGCATTTGAGGGAGACTGGAGGACCCCTGACGTGCATTTTTTTAATCTGACCCCAGATTCGTGATCAGCGGCCCCAAAAAACCCCAAAGTCACGTTTTCACCTAGTTTTTAGAATGTGGGCAAAAAGGGTTATTGGAGGGTAGGGGAAAAAGGGTTATTGGAGGGTAGGGGGGCGACCGTCGTGAATTTTTTTAATATAAACACAGATTTGTGATCAACAACCCGAAAACCCCTAGGTCATATTTTTACCGAGTTTCAGGAATATATAAATTTGGGGCAATTAGGGGATGGGGTTGGGGGCCCCCTGATGTAATTTTTTTTATCTGGCTCTGGATTCGTCATCAGAGACCTCAAAAGCCCCAAAGTCTTGTTTCTTGCAAAAAATACTGATTTTTCTCCAGAGCCGATGTATCGGATTTCCGGTCGACTAAAGGTTAAAAGAAGACACGGACATTTGCTAAATGGATGAAGATTTACAAGGACCCATCGAAGAATCCTCAGCGAAACAATTATTATCATTGCTTGATAAGATAATTTTTTTTTAATTACCGCGTGTATTATATATTTTTTCATCATTATATTTGACTTTATTTGTTAGTCCATACCAAATATTATGTATATGTACGGTTGTCATTACGTCAACTGGACATTTTATCTTCTTCGGCTTTTTTTGTCTTTCTTCTTGCTTCCACTTTAAAATTCTCCTTTATTGTTCGTCTTCTGGATAACATTTTAAAGAGGGGAAGTTACAAGCACTGGCTTACAGTCGCAAGCCTACCCATATGCGCAGTTTCTCACTTGTTAGAAAATCGAACACAGTATTGCACCACTTGAAGGTATCTAAAGAGCGCAGACTCTCAGCCTCCTACTAAAACACACTCTTGGATAGTAGAGTCCGACAATGGGGTACGGATCATCAAAAGAGTCGAGCGGACGGTGAAAAAAAGTTGGGGTGTTGCGTGGCAAACGCAACAAGTCTTGGGGAGCACTTCGGTAGAAGCCAATTAATGAATACTGCTTTTCTTGAACTAGTCCTGTACATCACCTTGAGATATAGAGAGTGTTGTGGACTCAGAAGAATTTTCTTTGCTCACAATTTCTTTTCTTAAACCTGTTTGTGGGTGCAATTAAAAATTCTAGCCTCTCTTCCTACGGGAAACTTTTTGTCGCTCTAAAAAGCGAAATAATAACAGAATAACGTTTATATAGGATATTTTTGATCATAAAGAATCATTGAAATTTGAGATTAATTTTTTTTTAACAAAATAAACTGAGTATATTGTGGTATGCTGTCAGACATAGATGAAAGTAGACTAACTCAAGAGAGGCGCATGGTCATACCGTGTCACCTGGTCAACGTAATTAGATTCTATAATTTAACACTTGTTGTCAAACCCTTAGCTTCTTATAAGAAAGCAAAAGCTCGCTCCTCAACCTGGTTAAGAAATAGGCTAAGCTTGAAATCAACACGGAAAAAATACAAGTAGTTGGCTGTAGCAAAAATGAAGTTTGCTGTAGCAACCAAAAATTCGGGGTTAGATTCTACCAAAAGCATTCTTTGTTACAGTTACAAGCCGGAGGTTGAAAAAGGTTGGTATTTGTTACAGTTACCAAAACTGTCTTGGTATTCTTTATTAGAGGTTTTAATTCTGAGGTTATGATGCACCTTTATATACATGCCAGCGAAATTGGCGAGCTCGAGGTACTATAAGGTGAGCTTTATAAAAAAAAGGAATAAGGCACTAACCAATACTCACCTTCAAATTTGTCAACGTATTGGTAGAAACTCTAAGAAATCAAAATCTTGCTAGCACTGACCGTCGCACCTGATCCGCCGCGCACTAATACTCGACCAATACACGAGCGGCTATTTTTACCAATCCTCACCAACTATCTTGATAATGTTTGTAACAGTAACTAACTTTCTTTGTTGCAATAGCAAATACTCAACCAACTAAGAATTTTTTGTCGCTACAACCATATATTTTTCCCGTAAAGTTTTAAGAATATTCCACGCAATTTACAGGGCTAATAAAATTCTGCTGAAAGTGGAACTCTCCAAACTGGGAATATCCAGAATCGTACTGTGTTTTATTATAAAATACCCTTTCCCAAATCTTTCACAGGTAGGTAGGAAAACTTCCGTAGTTTGAGGGCAAACTCTAGTCAGGTCTTCTTTTACATATCGATTGCATTAATAGTTTAATCAGCAAAAGTACTAACTTACTACATAAAAAATAGTCATATACAGAGAATAATATAGAAGCGATTATTACCTATAAGGGGTATAATAAATATATTTATAAAAACTATAAAAAGAATTTATTTTTGATCTTTACGTGAGTCAAATAACTATGATTAGATTAAGACGAGTTTCTTTAATATTTTACGAATCAAACAGTAAGTTTAGTTTGAGGCTAAGAAGTAAAATTAGAGCAGAATAGAGTTTGTTAATAAAATCATGTACATGAACCTAAATTTGATACTGTTTTCTATGCGAAAGCCTTCTCTGGTATAAGTTATTTAAACAATTAAAGGCATTGTTTATCAAAGACTAAGTATCATAAAGCTGCAAGCTGCAACATACAGTGTGTCCAAGAAGTCTGGAAACACCTAAATAGCTTTCCTGATAAAATATAATCTGAATGGATCAAAATCATTCTTAGAGTAAATTTTAATGAAAAATCCAATGGTGACCTTAACCTCAAGCTTAACCTTCAAGGTCACTTCAAGTTCAATTTTGTGTTTTTAAATGGAAACCTTTATTTTTGGCATCGGCAATCGTAAGCATATGATCTTCGCGCGCATTCATTATGTTTTAGGTTTTGTTTTCTTTTTAGTTATATTAACTATTCCAAATTTTGTGCCACTGAATTTCTGCTTTATTGATATCTACTCTTAACCAATCACTACTCCAGCACACCAGTTCTGAGAGGCGAAGGGACTCACGTAAATCCAGCACTCGGAAGAAAACAGATCTTACTACGTTCACGTCGTTGTTCCTGGGTAACACTCAACATAAAAAACACAAAGTTGACCTTGAGGGTCAAGTTTAAGGTAACATTGAAGGCCACCCTTGGATTTCTCGTTAAAAGTTAGTCGGAGAATGACCTTGACCTGAGGAAATACAAAGCCGTCTAATTAACCCAAGCCATACCTTGATTAAGTTTGAACGACCTTAAGCTGACTTGCAAGTCACACCTGACCTATGACCTGAGGACATCTATTTTAACCTAAACTTTCCCGCTCTGTTGATTGCCGATGTCGAAAATAGGAGTTCTACTTAAAAACGCAAGTTGACCTTAAAATGACCTTGCAGGTCAAGTTTAAGGTCACATTGAAGGTCACTATTTGATTTCTCGTTGAAAGTTACTTTAAAGTTACTTTAACGTGACCTTGGCCTATTTGAATAATATTCTATCTGAAAAGGTATTAAGGTGTTTCCAGACGTTTTGGATACCCTGTATACAGTCATTCTTTTATCTAGAAATATCAAAGGATTTCAAGAAATACGCATCTAACGAAAGAAATATTTCTCATAAGAGCTTTTAATTCTAAAGGGGGAAAAGGGGGACGCTGCAAAAATTAATTTCACACCCCACATTCTGGAGGCGGGAGAGAGATAAAAAGGCATATGCTTGACAGATTTGAAGAGGAAGTTGCTATAGGAAAAAGGCAATAAAAACGGCAGTGAGTAAACTCGTCCTAAAGCACAGAAGAATGTTGAATTCGACCTGTACTTATTCGCTTGAGGATTTTCCATAAAAATTTCTAAGCAGTGCTCAAAAGAAACGAATTCAAGATTCGCTGCGTGATTATTCTTTTTAAGCTGTGGCTCATAAGAATCAGTTAGTTGCTTCCCACTACTGAATTAACAAATATCTAGAATAATCGTTCAAGGAATTAAAATTTTTTTAAATTTCAGAATCCAAAAATGACACTATGGTGCAAAAGAACTTTTTTTAAAAAACATTCATATTTTGTAAAGAAAAATATGTCTAGATCAATTTTGCTGAAATATCTAACAGATTATGCATCTTTAGGAAAAAGTGTGTTTCATGATGTCGCAAAATTTTGCAAGCTGTTTATAACAAATTGCTTTAACCAAAAAATTTCTCAATACTTACAGCTGACAGTGAAGTTATGTTAAATCGTTTATAAAATTTGTGTAAAGAATTTTTTCACAACGTATATACTGCATGTAAGATTTTTGAAAAAATAACCATTAAAATCCACCTTCCTGAATAGATACACACATAATATACAACATAATATTTACATAACATAAAAAGTGCTCCTCCAACTTTTTATCATTTCTTGATCCTGAAATCATTAAAAAAAGTTTTTTATAACTTTGAATTATTGAATTTGAGAATCTAATAGCAAAAATCCGATTTGTTTTACAAGAATGAAAATTCATCATCGCTTATAATCCATTATAACTTTAAGATTGTTAAAATTTCTTATTTTTCCTAAATTTGTTAAAACAATTAGAAGGCAATAATTTGAAAATGGTAACAGGCTCGTCTCATGCTGTATATTTTGCTTTGGTCGCAGGGTTGATGATTCATCATTTTTAGTGAAAAAATCTTTTTTTTTTTATTCAAAATTACATTGTTTTGTCAACATTTAATTAAAAAGAAATTTTAACTGAAAATTAACCTATTTCATGTTTACTTAGACATCAATCTTCTCCAATTGAAAATTCAAATATTTGTTTGAAATCTATGAGTTTTGTTAACAATTACTCCTTTTTAAATGAAATCAATCCTTTTGCCATAATATTTACATTTATAGTTAAAAATTTGTTTTTTTTTCAAATTAAAAATTAATTTTTTTAAACAAAAATTCAACTACATTTTTTTCTCAAATTTTTTTTAATAGGCATTTCATCTCTTTAGATGAAAATTTAACTATTTTATTGAAAATTTGTTTTATTTAGTTAAAAACTTATTTCTGTGATTGAAGATTAGACTATTATATATTTTTCAAAGATTTCCCTATTTCAATGAAACTTTATCGTTTCTTGATGAACTTTTTTTGAACTTGATGAACCTTTTTGCTTGTCAGTTCCACTGGCGGGTTGAAAATCCTATTCAAGATTAAAGCGTTCATTTGAAAATTAATGTATTTTGGTGAAAGAACATGAATTTACAACAAAAAATTCTTTTTTTGTTGTAAATGTATCTTTTATGGTTTGAAACTTCGGTTTTTTGGTAGAAGACTCATCTTCTGGGTTAAAAATTCAACTATTTGGTCAAAAATGCACTTTTTTGATTGAACATGCATCATTTTAGTTGAACGTTTATTTCTTTTAATAAAAATCAAACTAATTTGGTTGAAAATTCCTTTTTTTCGTTAAAAATGAATTTTTTTACTAAAAATGTGGATATTCTATTTTTTCTAGAAAATTTATCGTTTTAGTTAAAAATGTACTAACTTTAAAACTCGGCCTTTTTAAAAATTCGTTTTTCGTGGTTTGAAAACTTAACATTATGAATAAGATTTTTTTCTCCATTAATTGGGAAATCATTCTTGTTTGAAAATTCTTATTTTTTAATTTAGTTTAAAATTATTTATTGGATATTAAAATATTCTTTTTAAAAATATCAAGCATTACGCTTTTGGTTAAGAATTAATTTTTTCATCAAAGAGTCATTAGCTTGGTTAAAACTTTAATTATTTTGCTGAAAATGTCTTTTTTTTTGTGGTAAAAATGATTAATTTGAACCAAAAATGTAATAATATTATTTCATATGAATAAAGCTTAAATATTTTTCCCAGTTCAATTATGCACGCACATGCAATTTTTTTTGTCTTTGCTCTTAAATCGAAACTTATTTCTTAATCATGTGTGTGAATTAACTTCAGCCTTTGTCTGTGTTTGAACAGCTTAACAATTGTATTGAACATTTTTATTTATTGCTTTAAACACTTTATTTAATAAAATACTTTAGTGTATCAGTTTGTTGTAGAAAAAAATAATTTTGTACTCAAGTCGTTCCGCTTTGTAATTAGAATGCTATTCAGGAACTCAAAATTGTAAACAACAAAAATGTATTAAGTTATAAACAATTAATCAAATTATTAGGGCCGATGGACAGACCCATAGACAAAAAAATGTTACTATTAAGATAGTAACATTTCATTAAAAAATTATTTCTAATAGACAGAAAAGAATCTTATTTTTTCATTGTTAAGAAAAAACTGGTTTGAATTTCGTAGTAACTAAGAAATGAATATGTCTTACGCTTTTGCGGAAAAATTATATAGAGTTTATTTTATAGGAACAATTTGCGTCGTATGGCAAGAGATGATTGCGTAATGATTTTATTTTCTAAGTCGTAGTAGGTACGTTATATCAAAAAAGAAATTATGTCATAACAAACAATTCTAAGCTAAGTTTGAAGGAAGATGTCAGCAAAACAGGTTTTTATTGATCAAACTTTATCTGTGCCGAGGCTCCCATTTCTGTTTGAACAGTTAAAAAATCAGATTTTTTTGTAGTTAAAACTTCTTTCAATAAAATTATTTAACCCTAATACTTCATTTTTTGGTATATTTATTGGTGTAGCCATGGGTCTTAAAAAATAATTTTGGTCTGCAATAAACTGATACCCAAGATAAATTGATTAAATGAATTGTTCAGAACAATGAAGTGAAATTTTAAATAAAAGTTGCATGTTCTATGAATTAATCTTCTGAAATTCTTATAAATAATGACTTTATTCAGGTAATTTGTTCTCTCATAAAAAATCATATTATTAAAATAGCTTATTTTCTTGATATATTTATACAAAATAGATTATACAAGACACACAGAAATGATAAACACGTCTTTAATTGTTTTCTCGACTATTTAATTCAAAAAATTTCTTCAAAAAATCCCACATCTGTTGCGAATTGCACTCTGTGAAATATTTTGAGTAGCAAATAACAGATCTGTTCCACTGTGCAGTAGATTGGCGTTCCTCAAACAATTAACATACTTTATCTAAGGTAAATGTCTCAGAAGCCAATTTTCTTGCTTTTCATCTACTCTTATTAATTAAAAATCCTTTTGACACTATGAAATACGAAAAGTAAATGTGTTTTATCATTAAATATTGATTCCAACATATTTTTCAAAAATATTTCTAAATGTTGACCAAGCTTCACAATTATTAATGCTTTCCCGATTTTTTAAATATTAACCTTTCTTTTCCTGAAAATTTTAAATTGCGGACTGACACAAATCTACACGTGATGATTAGAGACACATTTTCACATTGTGCAAATTTACGTCGGCATCCGAATGAAGACCGTTGACTCTAGGTCTGGCCGTCTAAGAAGCTAAAATTACGAGAGAGAAACTGAATGACTGTTGCGCTGAATTTGAGTCAAAGTTTGCCATAGTTGGTCCAACAGTAGTAGCGTATTGTAACATTATCGTTTTTCTCTAAGCCGAAGACTTATTTTATATTTGCAAATGTTCATAATTAAATTATCACTGCAATTTTTTTTTTATCAAATGCTGATAAATTAACTAGAACTAATAATTATTTTAAGTAATAGTGTTGTTGCATCTTAAACTTATCTTAATGATATCAATAACCATAGAGAAATTTGTTTAATTTGAATTTACTCTTTCCTGGCCAGTAAGTTAGTACAAACAATATATGTTGATTCCAATACTGTTAGGACCTTAAAAATAGCCCTAACCACTTTGGAATTTAATTTCTTAATTAAATGAGCAATAATTCAAGAAGACTAATTTTTTCAATAAAAGCTCCCAGTGAATTGTAAATTATTGTTTAAACAAAACTGAGAGATTGTAGATTCACTCAAGGGAGAAAAGGTTGCGTACTTTTGTAATGACTTGAAAGACTCAAAAATTCACTTTAATACAAATGAATCGTGCTTATGTTAAAAAAATTATTGGCATTCTGGTTCTTTAACGTTTTAGTAGTTAAGTTTTTTTTTAAAAACCACCAGATGCAATCATGCACAACAATGTTCTCACAATTGTGAAGTGCAGAGTCGTTACAAAAATTACATACATTTATATTTATAAATGAACTTCGATTATAATTGTAAGCATGCACAACGAGGTCCTTATTGTTAAACAAGGTACAAAATGTTTACAATAAAAATTGCAGGCTATTATGTCGCTCTTATGACGCCTAAATCGTTGAAAATCAATGACAGATAAATGATCAAGAGGGTGAGTCCTCGCTCGTTGAGCCTCGATTAAGAAGACAGTCGTACAGATACCAGGATCGATATATTAAGTGCATTGGACCCACGCTATCCCCACTTATAACCTGATGGCGCGCGCAATCGATCGCGTGATCGAATGATTTTGTGAATCATCCCTTCGTTTAATCCGCTTAGGCAATTTTAAGTCAGGGGCGTATCAATATCAAAAGTCGCCCATAGCTTTATGATTAAATTCAAATTATGAAAATAGAACGGACCGTCTCAGTTTGTTTTGCCAAATGCAGTACCGACATTGGGCCCATAGTTATAATTATAGTGGATGGAATAGGATTTGAGAAAGTTGGACAAAAATATTTTTCGGTAATATTATGTGAAGTTCAGCCATGGTTAACAGATTCGAACACCTATAGTCACCTCAAGGTTTACGGCATACTTTTTTCAACAATTTTTAAAGCATAAAAACCATTAATGAAGTACGTAACAACTTTTTTCCTTGAGAAGGAGGCCGAGAAAATATGAAGATCTTTTAGACAGGAGAGGGAAGGAGCAAATCAATATTATTACTTAATATTTTGAAACAAAAAATCTTATAGGAAACCCATGCATTCAAAATTGTAGTATATAACGTTAAACTTTAGTAATTTCATGATACAACATTTTAATTATGTCATAAATACTTCATATTTGTATAACTAGATTATTATTTTTATTCTTTCAACTATTTCGTGAAAAAATGTGCACAAAAACAAAGTTTTTACATTTTCTAAAATTACTATTATCCGCAAAACTATTTTACATTTTTTCAAGTATATCAAGTTTAGCGAAGATCTTTAAAAAGATTGCTAAAAATTCGAGAGAGATTTCTAATCCGCTTTGAGATTTAGTGAGTTACGATAGTAAAATTCTAATGATTAGGTTTGAGCAAAGTATGCTACTAAAACGTGACAAATATAAAATGCTGAACAAGGCCGCCATTGTGTAACATTTTTAAATTTATTTGAACAATAAGCAAGCAGCATTGTGAAAGTTTTAAATGGGCTATAAGTTGAAAAATTAGACTTTTAAATAGAGGGCGTGACTCCCTGCCAATTTTTTTAACCCCCAATGTTTTCCCTTTTAAAAAAATTTTTATTCGTTTAAATAATTTCATGTTTCTACTACATAACTCCTTTCAAGCATTTGACAATTGAAAAAAAAATTAGTTATCATTAACTTGTTACATAATAATAATTAGAGTTAGGTAGTAATTTGTTACAAGTAACTAAGTTACTGAGAAGTTTCGTTATTGGTAACTTTTAGGGTTACTTTGGTACTATTTTAAATAGTAACTTGTTACTGTCAGAGTTTGAAAATCCATTAAAAATTATTACATCAATACACTTTCTCCTTCAAATAACTAAATAATATTTGACTTTTTGTGAGCTCACTGCCTACAAATCTCAACCCATTCTTCTTTCTAACATTTTGTTCTCACACTCACTGTCAACTTTTTCTCCATCTCTTGTTTAATTGGAACTCTCGTTTGCATGCGTACTTGTCTCCAACTACAACATAATTATGCTGATAACATGATAAATTCCTCAACAATCGGCCATCGTACCTAAGCTTGGCCTACCAAACTGTTTGGCAAATTTAATAACAAAAATTACTTTTCTTTAATATTTTACACAGTTTAACAGTGTTCTTAACATTTGTTCTACATAGTCACTCAAATAAATATGTTAACGCCTATTCCGTTCACCTTGAATCAAATTTCCAGTCAACTCAGATTGATTTTGCGCTGGACAACCTAATTCAAAGTTTTTCTTTCCTTAATTTAAGTTTTCACAATTGTATTCGCTTCTAATTTTACTTTTAAATTCTTGTTTTCTGCACTGATTACATTCTTACTCTAATTTTTAAATTTCTTTCTTACTGTCATTCTTACTATCGCTAATTTGGTTTCCCCCTTCAAATCTTTAATGAGCTCACAATCAGCAGAAATCTCAAATCCCTATCTCTGCAATTATTTGATTTTTTCATTCACGAGTATCGCTAAATTCAACTTCGCAACCACTCATGGACCACTAAACGATTTTTTTAATTTAGTGGAGCTATCAAGTAGCAACTACATTTATTTTCATAATTATAATGTCTCTAATCTGAAATTGTACAAACTTCAGTCTTCCTAAATCACAAATAGTCTTATAATCTAAGTCAGCTCTTTTAATATTCTCTTTGATCTCACTTAAAACTTCTAAAGCTGACTAATAATTTTGCTACTGTTTGCTCACAACTCTCGTTTCACAATTATCAAATCTAGGTAAATAACTATACAATGCTTTGTAGGCTGTTTTTCCCGTCATGGCACTCACTAAAAAGTTTAAATCTCGTTCAATTTTTCTGAATTTCAGGTCCCATTTTTCTTCTTCTTTTTTCTCAAGTAAACATTTTATGAGTGGTAAAATTGTATAATTTAGCATTTCAATTCAGCCCTTCGCTTTAGAGTAGTGACTAGAATTTAGAGTATTTTTAATTTGATATATTTTACACAATGCTTGAAAATTTTGAGATGTCAAAATCGTTTCTCAATCAGTTATAAACCTGCTTGAAACTTTAAGAGTACTTTTCCTATTTGATATTAAACAATTAAAACAGTTTATAACATGAACCCTAACAGACCTTTTTATTTCAGGAAAATAATAAAATTCTTGTTTTCTCTCAATCGTCTTTTCTACTCCGTAATGACTTTACAGATCATGATATCGGATAACTTACGCTTTTTGAATTTTCTTTGGCACAACGTAAACTTCTCAAGTATCTTTTTTCTTGCCTACTTTTTTGAATAGTAAACCATTTCTCAAAACAAAATCTCTTGTACGCCCTTTTTGAGACATGGTTCGATCTGTCTCCTTTTTTTCTAAAATTCAAATAATCTCGACAATATCGGCATCAGTTCTTTAAAGCATGAGAATTTTGTCCTCTCTAATCTTGATTTCTAAAATCGACTTGAATTCAGCATAAACATGCCCAATTTTCTCCCCTTTTCTGTGCTAAATAGATGAACTAAATTCAGCTTATTTACAAGCTATTTGCGAATTTCGAGTTTTACAACTTTTACAATCTTTTACAACTATTAAAGCGATTCCTATCAAGAAACGTCTAAGTCTTTTTGGATCCCATGCAATAGTCATTAATTAGAGCCTACTAGTATAATACTTTTCTTTGACTTTATTAGTTCTTCTACTAACCGCATATATTATACAAAACAGGCTACTTTCTTTCACTGCTTGTAACAGAATTGCCCCTATACCCTTACTAGACGCATCTGTATGAAGTCCTGTTTTAAAAGCTCTAGGGTTGTACATCCACAAGACCGGTTTCTTTACA
>JAUELO010008321.1:0-11616 GCA_032357855.1 Amphibolips quercusostensackenii
GAATATGTAGAAGATATGCTATCTTGTTCTCTTATTCGTAATCATACCGTCCTCTTAACCCCTATGAATTGCCTGAAAATTTACCTTCACGTTTATTGGATGCATGCTTGCTGTCAACCAAACTTTCAATCTATTCCAAGGCTACTCTATTATTTTTATTATTAATTTTGTGAAGTGTAACTCCAATAGTAACTTCATTTGAAAAATGTGTTTTGCGATATTTAATTATTTTTCGAAATAATTATCTAGTCGTCATAAAGTGGAGAGACTAGTTACAGCCTTAGTTGCACCAAACTTCAGGCAATGCAGCCATGTTTCCAAAAATGTCCAATAATCTGCTATATTTTCATAAACTTTATTGGTTTCTAAATTTTATAAAGTATTATAAACTTCTATAAGTTTTTTTTCCATAATTTTATACATTTTGCAACACCGACTATTTCTTAATTGCACAATCAACAACGTTCTCAATCAAAAAGTGATAGCTAAAAATTAAGTGTTTTTGAATAATTTTAAAACATAAGGGAATGTGTATCTGAACTTAAATTCAAAATTTTGTACCTCATGGAAAATCATTTTATATTTGTAAAAAGTTTTGTCCTGATAAAGACGCCTTTCGATTTTGAAGGGTATTACGCTAAAAAGTTTTACCCCACGTTTTGACGACTTTAAGGGCGATAAAAAATTTAATTTTGTATTAAAAGAAAAAGCAAATAAACTAATTAATGCATTTTTGTTTTATTACCTAATGGCATTGCTTTCATAAATATAAATAGAGCAAGGCACCAAATGTTTAAGGTACTCAAGTGTTTTTAATTTCATAGTATTAAGTATCTTCAAAGCATGCAGATTTTTATTAGTTTAAAATAACTTGTACTAATTAAATCATTTTAAATTTCATAAAGAACACGCGTCAGAAACGTATAAGAAACATGCTTTGCAATCTTTTGTTATTTGACCTTTTTGTAAAAAAAGGTGTGTCTAAATAATATTAAAAAGAACTTTTGTCGCATTCCTGTTATAATAATTGTGTGATATATGAAATTTTAAATTTAAAGGATATAATAATAAAAAATGCACACGCATGAACCAAAGTTCTATTTCAAATTGAGGATAACAAAAAGTGTTACATTTATGTGCTTAAAAACTTCATGCAGCCTGTGTCAATTTTTTTAAGGCGTGCTTATACGCTCTACATTAAAGCGAAGTACGATTTTGGTTTTGCGGCCTACTGGAACTTCCTCAATTTCACTTTTTGTCATTGGGGTAATCTTGCCACTTTCCATGTTTATTTTTGCCCGTCCCCTGCCACCACGGCGACCCTGAGATGAACATATACCAGCAAAAGAACTAGGTGTCTCTAATATTGCAAAGACGTCACCATTAGCTGTTGCTAATACAATTTGTTCTTGCATTGGCATCGGTATAAATAAATTTTTTCCGGCAAGTAAAAAAATTGACTTATTTGCAGGAAAAGTGTACTTTCGAAGTTCGAATACTCGCGGACGACTCCAATATGAAGTAAGTCGAATATATTGAAGTTGGTCAAGTTCATATTGATGTCCGCAAGAAGAATCAATCTTTGTAGGTGGAGCTGTAAACCTCGGAAAAGGAGATCTGGATCTATTACGAAGAGAAGGCTTGGTGGAAGGAGAAGACCTGGTCGAAGAACAAGGTCTGGCTGGAGAAAGAGACGTGTTTGGACAAAGATGTTCTTTCAACAAAGAAAAAGATTTGCGACCAGGAACATGGCGAATAGGCTCGCCATTAGGCAAATAGTCAAACTGTAAGCTTAGATCTGCAAAAAAAATGAATTATTGCTTTCAAAAGTAAAGGTGTATCATGCAGAATTGAGAGGCAGGAATTCGTTCATTGAAATAATGTTGTACTAGAAAGCTGATTGAATATTGCTCTGCGAATATTTACGGATTATTATTTAATCAATATGTTATTCTATTTTGGGATTCGACATATCAGTCGCTGTTAATCCGTTATCGCCCTGTATGTATGTAAGATAAATCAAAATATTATGAGAAAATCCATAGGGAGGCCATTCCGATAATTTCAAGTTCTACCACGCATATGAATCATACGTTTCACAAGATTTAAAATCTAATATTTTTAAAAGTACGAACGAAAGTTTATCAGACGCGAGAAATTTCGCGTTAGATGTTATTAGTTATGCAGCTTTAAAAGCTTTTTAATGTGAATTTTTCAAAAATTTTGGATCAGCAGAAAATATATAAAGATTTAATTTCATCCACTTATTTCGGAATATGAATAAATATGTATTTAAGCCAACGCACACACTTCCAACTAATCTTGGTTTTAGAATTTGATGATATCGTACCTTAAGGCATGCTAAAACCCTTTATCTAGCTATTTATCTAAGCAATTTCTAGAGACATTTGGACTATTTTTGGCTCCTACTTTAATTCAATGTAATATCTGGTTTCGCAAACTCAAAAAAATTTTGTATCTATATGAAATATTTTTTGAAATTCATTTTCTATCATACACTCATTTTATATTATGCATTTTTGCGAAATAATTTTAAAATAACTTTGTTATCATATCTGAAAAAATTACCTTGAGTTTTTTCGCGACAAACTTTACCTAGTCTAGTAGCTTTTGATTTAAGTCACCTTTTTTCTGACGGGACAAGTTAAAGATATTTTTAGAATTTTATATAGTACACATCATAGTGTCATATTTACCAATAGAATTTAAGATGACCGTCAAGATGAATACCAGCGTATAAACGACCTCCATTTCTTTGTATCAGGAGACAAAGGATAATTTCTTTTGTGAACAATTTAGTTAACTCTATCGAATAAACGAATATTCTGGAGTTTCATTAGCGTACACGTGCGGTATCCTGATCGTTATCTCACAAGTTTTAGGTGCGCAGATTGTCATATAAAATATTTATATTCACATTTCACAATTTATTCTCTAAAAAAAATTAAATTGCCCTAATCGAGGTTAGCTTAAAAAAATTGAAGCAATTCTTTCAAATAACATTTCAATGATAATCTGACTCTTGATCCAAAATTTCTGCATTATTGAAAATATTATAGAAAACATCCTGAAGGTTTCTCGTGAGACTTAGCCACGAAAATAATTTTGGTCTTGTAAATTCATAAAATATGTGTTATAATAGCCTTCTGAATAGGAGTTTTAGGGTAGTTTTCTTTATTGATGGTATTTTTAGAAAAAGAAATTATTGTTTTTTATTAAAAAAGTTTGATATATCAAAGAATATAAATTATATAACAAGTTTATCTTTGCCCTTACTCTGATTCTTATCGCGTACATGACCGTAGACTGCTCTTGATAACGAAATCATATTATTTAATTATGATAAGAAAATTATATTGCCTAAATTAGGCGTGTGAGTCTCCTAAATATTAGATGTGTACTGTTATAAAGACAACTTTTTATTAGTTTTATGTTTTGTTTAAAACCTGTTTCTGTTATTACAGGAGAAATTCGTCCTGTAAAAGGCACAAAACTTATAATGGGACTCTTGAAAAGGCATCAATATGTTATAAAGCTAAAAGCTCCTTTCTTTGATTATTTATAAGATATTTCTGTACTAAGAAAATAATAAAAAACAGCATGTTCTAGACTGTTTATGAAATTTTGATATTCTGAAACAATTTGTCTATTTAAATGTCCAATACAGACTGGGACAAAAGATAAAGGATTCTAAAGTAAATGAAAAGTGTCATACTGCGAAGCAGACACCTTAATTGTAGTCTTTTTTTTATATCATTTGTTTAACACTTGTTTTGTGCGCACAAACATTATTTTATATTAAGGAAGTTAAAAACGCAGAATTATTTGTTAAGAAAGTAGGTCTCACTGCTTTATGAAGATTACGACATCAAGCACACAGCGTATTCCTCTAGCAGAGAAATTGACCACGGTGTCACCGAGATCAATACTATTTAATCTACTATATTTCCTGAAATCAGTAAATAATGTAAATAAAAACAAAAAAGTTATTGTGTTACAAGTGCTTAAACTATTTATTTAAATATTTCCAGTTCTTTCGCGTAAGCTCATCTGATTATAGATATTGCTAGAAGAAATAACTTAAAGGTTTCTCATTGATAATGAAGTGAGTATAGCCTCGTTAAATATGGCAGATTAATTATTCCTGATCTAGGTGGTTTCGTGTCTTGAGAGATAAAAATTGTTCCAAATATAACTAGTGTTTAAAAATTCAAGAGAAGCAACAGTACCAAAAAACTGAATTACATAACCGATTGTTAAAATATCAAGGACAATAATTATTATGCTTCCAAGTCATAATGTGATCGCCTTTTCAAGAGTTGTATGGTACTAGGCTTACCCATACTTGAGCATTCTGATGTCACAAAGCAGGTGACTCAACGGAGACTTTCAAATACCTCATTAAACCTCTTAGCATGTAGAGCCTTTTAACGCTAGAGGGGTTTTTCAGGTGATGTTTTTTTATTTACCTAGCTAATCTTGGGACCAACATAGACTAGAACAACAAAATAACTAAAACCAATAAAAGTTCTACTTCAGGGCCCTTATATAATTCAACGCCAAAGAAGGACAACTCCTTAGAAGATATTTCACTAAAAGCGGTAAAGGTCATTAAAACCAAAAACTGTAGCTGTGTCTAGAAATTCAATTCCAATACAGAGCAGTTCTCGAGGAACAACCAAGGCTACTTACAAGTGGCCTCAAATGTCGCAGCAACATCTGGAGTGAGTTCTCCTGCATGGTCTATTAGTATGAGGAGAAATTACTTTAAGAAAAGATTCGAATTAGTTCAATAATGTCTAAGACAACATTCTTAAGGATGCAGATAAACATGCACCACAGCAAAGGCGTTTTGGCGGTTCTTTTGAGGCGTATCGGGGTGGTATATACTGGGGTTTCCCATATCTAACAACCCTGGTAATGTAGAAAAACGTTCAGTGGTTAAGGATGGTGTAGATTTATATTTAAGGAGCCACGTAGAAAAGCACAAAGGGTGTGCTTGCAATTGTGTTTTTTTAGATCTGCTCCAGGGATCTTAACGTTATTAATGTGACACGAGGCAGAAGTTAAGAAAGACTAGAGGTGGATATCATTTCCGATGATTTCCCAGCCGTCGCTTGGAAGCTAAAATTCATAGAGAGATCAAGGCTCTAATTTAGCACAGCCAGGAGAATGACATTTCTCTGCTCTTTCGCTGTAATGCAAACTCCTACCATTACCTGTAGCAAAGCTAAAAATCAATGACAGAGGCAGGAATTACATTAAATACCTAGTTAGTATTAGGCCGGATATTTTTAAGCGTGGTGATAAACCCGCATTTTAGACTAAAAACAGGAGTGAGGTTCTCAAATTTAGTCTATAATTTAAAGAGGAGCCTTACTTGACCAGAAATTTCATATTTCTTAATTACGTTAGCTGAAGAAAAACCGCCTATTTTTAAGATTAGAAACCTAAAGCTAAAGCACGCTAGATTAGTAAGAGCACGCCGCAAAGATTCTGCAAAGGTCTCTTATAACATTATGTCAAATTTCTACAAACTAAATAAATTTCCGTAATTTTTATAAACGTCCGAAAGTCCAGAGACTTACAATTTTCGCTTAAGTTTTCTTTTTCTTCCAATTAGGAAAAAATTCACAGATAGAAAATTGAATTTTTAATTAGATGTCGATGAACACAAATATTTCACTTAGTTCTGTACCGGAAATCGAAATTAACACCAAATCCAAATCAAATCATTCAGTTATTCTATTTAATTTTTATAAAAAATAATTCCTGGTACATATTGGCTATTTTATTTTAGAAGAAAGTCTTATGTTTTAATTGAATAGGACAGTAATCCGAAACTACTGTAAATCTTTCAAATTTGTCACACATTAGCAGACTTCACGAATTATATTTTTGAACAAGATTGCATGCCTGACCATATTATTTTATTTCTTGAAGACATAGGAAACTTTTTTCCAAAGACTTGATATTTCGCGCGACAACAACGTTAAGTAGATATTTAAAAAAAAACTTTTTTTTTTACTAATTGAACTGAAAAATCCTAATAAAATTTGATAAGTTTCTTTTAAACGTCTCAATTTTTTTTTAAAACTCTATATTACATTTTCAAGAACTGTTATTTTGTATATGCAATAGAATTACGTTTTCAAAACAACTTTTATAGGCCTCAAAATATATCTAAAAGATTTTTTTGTAATTCAGAAAGTTTTTTTTGTGAAAGATATAGAATATATTTGCAAACAAGTTAAAAGATTTTATAGATGAAAATAGAGCAAAGCACTAGATCTTTAAATTGCTTAAGTTTTGCCGATATACTAAACTCGAATTATGAAAAAATAAAAATTTCTAAAACTTGGGAATAATATGTAGATTACGAAAAATAAAGAATGTATGATTGTCCCATATCCTGCAATAAATAAATTTTTCTAAATCATTTTCGCTTCACGCTATCCCAGAATAACAATTTATTTATAGAAAACATTCATTCGTCTTTTTAAATTTTTTTATTAATGATCAGAAAAATATCAGAAGCATTTTTCAAGCTTTTCTGTATTGCTAATAAAGTAATTCGAAAAAACTTAAAGAGAGAAATATTGCTAAATTCACACATATCATCAAAATTTTTTTTCAACAAAAGGGTTAAGAATAATCTCATATTTATGTACATAATAACTTTATATAACATACGTAGATTTTTCCAAATTTAATCCCAAAGGGCGTAATTTACCATTATTTGTCTTACTTTTTATTATTTAAATTAATTGTGCAAAGGTTTGTGGTTTACACGCTCTACTTTATAACGACGTATGATTTTGCCCTTGACGCCTACTGGAATTTGGTAGATTTCATCTTTTGTTAGTTGAGTGATCTTTCCGCTTTCCATGTTTATTTTTACCCTTTTTCTACCAGTACGGCTACCTTGAGATGAACATATTCCAGCGAGAACACTTGGCGTCTCCAATATTGCAAAAACGTCACCACTAGCTGTTGACAATACAATTTGTTCTTGGATTGGAATAGGTAAAAATTTGTTATGACCGAGAGCTAAAAAAATCGGCTTATTTGCAGGAAAAGCGTATTTTCGAAGTTCGAATACCCGGTCAGGATTCCATAAGGAAATAAGCCGAAAAAATTCAGGTTGGTCAAGTTCATATTGAATGCCGGAAGAAGACTCAATCTTAGTAGGTGGAGCCGTGAACCTTGGGGGAGGAGATCTGGATCTAGCTAGAGGAGGAGATCTGTTAGGAGAAGAAGGCCTGGCTGAAGAATCCGGTGTGACTGGAGAAAAAGACCTGTCAGGCAAAACATGCCCGACTGGTGATGAAGAAGATTCGCATCGAGGAACACAAGGAATAGGCTGGCCATCAGGCAAACACTCGAACTGTAATCCTAAATCTGCAAGAAGAAACAGATGATTAGTTTTTTGTTAAGTATGTGAGCATAGGGTGCTAAATTAGGATGTAAGGCTGATCGAATTTAAGGAAGATTGTACTTGAAAAATAATAACAAACAAGACTTGCAATATTTATAGAACATTATTTGAAAATGATCCTGTTATTTCCTGTTTGTCAATCACACGGTTATTAATCCACTGACGTCCGGAGTGTTTGCGAAAAAAAACAAGATAATTCCAAAAAATTCGTAGTTTTTGCATTCCGCAACTTTCGAGTTCTACAACATATGTAAGGCACACGTTGAATGCAATTAGAGATTCTAAATGTTGTAGAAGTTCGAGCCGAAGCATATAAGCCAGGAGAAATCATGTGATTGCAGTTAGTAGTAATGTAACTCTGTTTCTACATTCTGCATTTGGAACGCTTGCAAATGTTTTTATAATGATATATAGTACATATTATAGTATTATATTTACCAATAGAATTCAGGATAGTCGCCAAAATAAAGACCAGAGCATAAACAATTTCCATATTATCAAAATTCAGAAAGCACTTATTATTGCGTTATTGATAAAGTAGTATAAGACTGTATCCAATTAATATTTCAAAGCCTTATCAGCCTATATGTGCTGTATCTTGATCATTATCTCATGAGTTTTAGGCGCCAAGATTGTCATTTTGTAATATTTATATTTAAAGCTCATTATTCATTTCATAGTAGGAAACTCCATGGCCATGAGCACTGTAAATATCTAACAAGATTCCATGAAGAATGCGCACGAAGCTTTATTTAAAAATACTTGCTTTTGAAGAAATCTAATTAGGATAAGAAAATAATATTACGCAGATCTGATGGGTTATTTGCCTAACATTATAACGTATGCTGTTAGAAATATTCTCGAAATTTCGAAATCCATTTACACATTATTTTTAATGACAAGGTATTGGTATAATGTAAAAAATGACCGTCGTGAATTTCATCAAATGTCGACGTCTTTAGGCCCACTAAGTCAGAAGAAATATTATTTTCGTAGGTGCCTGTCTGTCGTGGTTGTTGTCGTTATTGTCGTTGTCTGTATTCATGATAACTTTAAAATAAAAAATGCAAATACTGATCGCACAACTAATGAATAAAATGAAAAATTTCAATTTGCGGTCAAACTGTGCAGGGTATAAAAAAAGTAACAAAAGATTTTCACCCAAGAAAAAGCTACAAATTTTATGTGATTCATTTTTTTATAGGATGCGTGGTTTTCATTTTACTCGTGAAAAATTTTACCAAAAATAACAAAATTAAATTTTCAGAAAGAAGACGCAATGTTTTAAAAAAATTAATAGACAAAAGTTGTACACTTCAAAAAGATCTATAGATTTGACATGAATTTTCTTTTGATGAAACGCGTAGTTTGTGTTTTAATCGTAAAAAATAAAGAATAAAAAAGAGCTACAAATGTGTCTTGAATAACTTAATTATAGAGCGGATAGATTTAGTGTTAAAGTTAAAAAATAACATAGACAATGAAAAAATTTAATTCTTGTTTAACAACACCAGGTATGTGAAAAATTCGCAAACAAAAGTTGTTCACTCAAAATAGATCTACAAATTTGTCTGTAACTATTTTTTGATTGGATAAGTATTTTTGTATAAATTATGTGAGATAACTTAAAAAATTACCAAATTAAGCTTACAGTAAAAAGAATCTAATTGCAATAGAATGCTGATTTACGTAATTGTTTTTTATATGAGATGACAACTTTTTTCTCATTATAAAAAAATGAAAACCCATCTGTTCCAAAATTGATGCATATAATGAATTGCAAGAGTATGAATTTATTGAATTGATAAATTTTTCAGGGTAGCTGAAAATAAAAATTAGTGCAATATCTAAAAGACATATTGAAGTCATTATAAAAAATAAAATCAGTTCATTATTCTATAATGTCTGGAAAAGCAGTCCCAAAGCGAGGTATAGAAATAAATGTAAAGTGAAATTGTAGTGCCAAATAATTTTTTTTGTGGAAGTTAAGATTTCTCCAGTTGTTGAGAACAAAACAGATTAAAGGAGCAAACTCACTTCAAAATCTTTTTAGAATTATATAAATTCAAACATACAAAAAAATTTCTGGTTTGTATAGACATAAAATATATCTTGTAATAACCTCGTGACTGTGGAAACCCTAGGAGAAAGTATTTCTTTCTTAATAAAGTTATTAAATCATTTTTGCACGACCCTAAGCACTAAGTATGTTTAAAAAAATTATCGTGAAGAAAATATACCAAGCCTTCTTTGATGATATTCACTTTAAAAGAAATTGTCCCCAAAAAATGATGTCAGCTACGTTTAAAGGTAGTTACCGCTATTAATGGTATTTAAAAAAAAATGATTATTTTTTATAAAAAAGTTTAATTATAGAAAAATATAATTGATTAAAAATGTGCATCTTTGACCTTGATTCTGATTCATATCGCGTACATGACCTTAGACTGCTTTTAATTATTGTCAGTATTATTAATTGAAATAACAAGATTCTTGAGATATTAAAGTATTTTAATATATTAACACATTTCAAAAGATTTTGAAGAATCTAGTGGGACTTCATAATTTTAAGGGATTTTGATAAATTTGAATTAAATTTAAGGTATTTTGAGGGGCCGAAGTAAAATGTTATTGAATTTTAGTCCGGCTGCTGAAAATATAGTAGATCAATTATTACTAATATCGTTCGTATCGAGAAAAAAAAATAATTCATGATATATTAAAATAAAACCAGTGTGTCAGAAATAGCAAGAAGGACTATGCCAAAAAATTAACTTACAAAAATTGTTGGTAAAATTACATGATGCATATCTTAAAGAAAATATCTCACTACCTACTGAAATAAAAAATTTCCAAAAAGCTTAAATTGCTTTTTAAGACTCGGAAAGGTTTAATAGATGCGAAGATACTTACCTAAAAGTTATTAATTTTAGTGCAAATTTAATTGCTGATAACGCTGCAACTCAAAAGAAGTTGATTGCCCAAAAAAGTGTGAAAAGAAAAGAGTCTTTCCTACGTTTATATATTATATATATTTTGATTAATTTATCTCGACGCAGCTTTTTCTAAATATAACACCTCATTAAACTGAATACGTAAAAGCATCAAAGTCGATCTGTAGGCACTAGATCCCAGATGGTTTCACGTAATAGTAAAGTTTAAAAAAATTAGTACATTTTTTAAGTTTTTCTTGTTAAAAATTACTTTTCAACAGCTATATATTACTAAAACTACATTCACCCTTAATAGAATTGTTTTAATTATCATAATGCTTTGCCACTTGAAAAGAACGTAGGGCTTGACAAAAATGTACTTAATTTGACTTTGAAGATTTACAATACTATTGTTATCGTCAAGAAGAGAAAATAATATTTTTAATAAACAAACTATAAAATATAAATAAATTATTCATCGCAAAACTTTTATTCTTAAAAATAAGTATATTAACTTCTAGTATTATTCTTGTCTTTGTTTCTTTTTTCTTTTAAAAGTTATTTGCTGACGATTTTGTGCATCGTAAACTATTTTGAAAAAATTGGATGCTGCATAGTCATAGAGATCTTTTTTTACAGAAATAATTCTTTTTGGTATTTATTTGAATCTCATAATTTTGTCGATAAGAATAAAGCTAAAAGAATCTAGAGTTCGGTTATAGATAACATTTATTTAGTGACTAATATTTTCGTATGTTTGTAGCTCCCGATTAGACCTTTTTTATAGATACACAAATGTTTTGAGTTTTCTAATAGTATACAAATCTAGGTGGCGACGAGTTAGAATATCTAATAGTTATCGGAATTATGTATGGATGCAAAGTTTTAAGCGTTTGTATTTGTGTTTTTTTACAGAAATTTCTTAGGGCTAATTTTAGCCCTCTGAGAAACAGAGAATTTATTAAATCTATTAGTACGTAAACGACGGTCAGAGTTACAAAGTTAAATTTATTATAATTAAATACAAGTAGTTTAAAGGTTTAGATAAGTACATGAAAGCTGTGGTTTAAAAAAACTTTTGGGGGTTGCCTGCAAATAACCTTAAATATATAAATCAGGTTCATTTAACTTGAAAAGTCAGAAAAGTGTAAACTATTTCCTCAAACGAGGTTTTGGTGTATTAAAAAAAAGCACCACTTTCATGATGGAGTTATCGTCGAAGAG
>JAUELO010008339.1:0-11613 GCA_032357855.1 Amphibolips quercusostensackenii
CTTATATATATATATATATATATATACTATACTTTAGTTATACAATTTATATATCTATATATATATATATATATATATGTATATATATATGGTTTTACACTCAAAATTTTACAAGTATACCTTTGATTGAATTTGACAAAGGAATAAAATTTTTCATGAACCAAGTTTTTTAAGTTAAAAATAATTTTTACCGACAGCTACATGGAACTTCTATGGGTTTTCCCATATCACCTGTTATCTTAAGGTTTTTTAACTTACTAAAGCAGTGTGACAGTTTTGCTGTAATACAATATTTGTACTATTTTATAAAAATTATGTTTTTATAAAGTTTCACGCAGATAATTTAAACAAATAAATACTAATGAAATTTAGATTTACGCAATGATTAGCAGCTAGCTAAAAGGTCCGTAAATAAATTCTTACATAAATGTACTCATCAAAAACTATTTCAAAATCAATAACATATATTATACAAAATTCATATTATAAACCAAGTTGAGGGTATAAGACTTGAAGGCAATATTTCCTATATGCGAGAATATTTAATGATTCATATAAAATACCTACATAATTATTAAACGAATTCCAACGTTTCAATTAAGAAACGCAAGAAGGGCGACTATCATAAAAGAAATCAATATATAAGTTATGAATTGTGTTATAACAAATAATATTATGATAATAAGTAAATGAAACGATATTGCATTAATGACGTAAAATAGTAAGAAATATGATAATAAATTTAAAAAAAAACAGATATGAAAATACTAATTGGATGAAATAATGGTCGAATCGGAATATCGATGTATAGGCACATGCATTCGATGTACCATGTATTAAAAATTCACAATCTTTTTGATATTAAAATCCATTTTTACAAAAGTAAAACGAATATGCGGATTCGATGATCACACATTCATGTCGACAACTCCTTACGTCGAAGATTGGACCATACGTCAAAAAGAACTCCTTACTATTTCTGATAGTTTATCAAGTTGATCATGACAAACTATTACATTTCAATTAGAAAATACGATTATCTTTCAAATTTTTTGAAAATAAATAATTGTTTAAATAATTTACATTTGTTCAAACAATTAAATATTGTTGACAAAGTTTTTTAGTCATATTTAAGGCGCTGTGGGGGGGGATGAGGTTAGGTTGGAAATAAATGTTATTAGTATGGTATCATGTCGTAGTAACTCCTCTTCAATCCCAGAACAACGTGGCACGTTTTCATCAAACCCTGAAGTATGAGTTCAATTTTTCGAAAATCCAAAATTTTTCCATGTTAATTAAATAGGATTTGGAAGTGCCTGGTGGCAGGCGTTAATATCTGAATTAAAAAAAAAAAATTACGGATTTTCTTTCTCCGGATATGTAAACTTTGAGGGAAGGGGTGTCTTGCGCTCTAAAGGCAAGACACCCTAAAATTATTAAAATATGTAAGAAATTCCTTGCAATCTTTTAAAATAGTCTAGATTCTTTGGAATTATTTAGAATTTCTTTTAATTATTAAAATTTGTAAACATGCCTGAAATATTTTGATTACCCTAAAATATTTTAAGTCCTTTTAAATTTTTTAGAATCTTTTGAAACTTTTTAAATCTTTAAAAAATTCCTTAGAAAATTGGCAAATAACCTGAAATCTTTAAACTTCTTCCAAGTCCCTCCAAATTACTGAAATACATAAAAAATTCCTTGTAATCTTTTAACGTACCCTAAAACCTTCCTAGGTTTTCGCAGTTTCTTTAAATTATTAAAATTTGTAAATATGCTCTAAAATACTTTGAATAAACTTAAATATTTCAAGTCTTTTAAATTCTTTTAAAATCCTTTAAAAATTTATTAACTCTCTTAAAAATTCCTAAGAAGATTTGCAAATAACATAAAATCATAAAAATTTTTTTCAATTCCTCCAAATTATTAAAATATATGAAAAATTTCTTGTTATCTTTTAAAATACCCTGAAGTCGTTCCAGGTTTATTGGATTTCTTCTAGTTATTAAAATTTGTAAACATGCTCTGAAATATTTTAAATGCCCTAAAATATTTAAAGTTCTTTAAAATTTTTTAAAATCTTTTGAAACTTTTTAAATCTTAAAAAACATTTCAGAAGATTTGCAAATAACCTGAAATTTTTAAAATTCTTCGAAATCCCTCAAAATTACTAAAATATATAAAAAATTCCTTGGAATCTTTTAACGTACCCTAAAATCTTCCTAGGTTTTTGCAGTTTCTTTTAATTATTAAAATTTGTAAACATGCCCTAAAATACTTTGAATAACCTCAAATATTTCAAGTCCTTTCAAATCTTTTAAAATCTTTTGAAATTTATTGAATCTCTCAAAAATTCCTTAGAAGATTCGCAAATAACCTGAAATAATTTTAAAAAATTTTAATTTATCTCAATTATTAAAATATTTAAAAAAATTCCTTGTAATCTTTTAAAATACTCTAAAATCGTTCCAGGTTTTTTGGATTTCTTCTAGTTATTAACATTTGAAAACATGCCTGAAATATTTTTATTACCCTAAAATTTTTTCAGTCTTTTCAAATTTTTTTAAATCTCTTTACACTTTTTAAATCTTTAAAAATTTCCTCAGAAAATTGGCAAATAACCTGAAATCTTTAAAATTCTTCCAAATCCCTCTAAATTACTAAAATATATAAGAAATTCCTTGGAATCTTTTAAAATACCCTAAAATCTTTCCATGTTTTTTCGATTTCTTCTGATTATTGAAATTTTTAAACATGCTCTGAAATAATTTAAATACCCTAAAATATTTTAAGTTTTTTAAAATCTTTAAAAATTTTTTGAAATTAATTAAATCTTTTAAAAATTTCTCAGAAGGTTTGCAAATAACCTGAAATCATTTAACTTTTTTTAAATTCCTCCAAATTATTAAAATATATAAAAAATTCCTTGTAGTCTTTTAAAATACCCTGAAATTTTTCCAGGTTTTTTGGATTTCTTTTAATTATTGAAATTTGTAAACATGCTCTGAAATATTTTAAATGCCCTAAAACATTTTAAGTCGTTTCAATTTTTTAAAATCTTTTGAAATTTATTAAATCTTTTAAAAATTTCTTAAAAGATTTGAAAATAACCTGAAATCATAAAAAAAAATTTTAATTCCTCCAATTTATTAAAATATATAAAAAATTCCTTGTGATCTTCTAAAATAGTCTAAATTCTTTGGAATTATTCAGAATTTCTTTTAATTATTTAAATTTGTGAACATGCCTGAAATATTTTGATTACCCTAAAATATTTCAAGTTCTTTCAAATTTTTAAAAATCTTTTGAAACTTTTGAAATCTTCAAGAATTTTCTCAGAAGATTTGCAAATAACCTGAAATCTTTAAAATTTTTCGAAATCCCTTCAAATGACTAAAATATTTAAAAAATTCTTTGGAATCTTTCAAAATACCATAAAATCTTTCTAGGTTTTTTGGATTTCTTTAAATTAATAAAATTTGTGAACATGCTCTGAAATATTTTCAATACCCTAAAATATTTTAAGTCGTTTCAAATGTTTTAAAATCTTTTGAAATTTATTAAATCTTTTAAAAATTCCTTAAAAGATTTTCAAATAACCTTAAATGATTATAATTTTTAAATATCCCTCCAAATTATTAGAATATTCGAAAAATTCCTTGGAATCTTTTAAAATACCCTCAAATCTTTCCAGGTATTTTGGATTTTTTCTAATTATTGAAATTTGTAAACATGCTCTAGAATATTTTAAATACTCTAAAATGTTTTAAGTCCTTTTAAATTTTTTAAAATCTTTTGAAACTTTTGAAATCTTAAAAAATTTTCTCAGAAGATTTGCAAATAACCTGAAATCTTTACAATTCTTCGAAATCCCTCCAAATTACTAAAATATATAAAAAATTCTTTGGAATCTTTTAAAATACCCTAAAATCTTTCCAGGTTTTTTTTAGATTTCTTCTAATTATTGAAATTGGTAAACATGCTCTGAAATATTTCAAATGCCCTAAAATATTTTAAGTCGTTTCAAATCTTTTGAAATTTATTAAATCTTTTAAAAATTTCTTAGAAGATTTAAAAATAACCTGAAATCATAAAAAAATGTTAAATTCCTCTGAATTATTAAAATAAACAAAAAATTTCTTGTAATCTTTTAAACTAGTCTAAATTCTTTAAAATTATTTAGTATCTCTTTTGATTATTAAAACTTGTAAACACGCCTGGAATATTTTGATTACCCTGAAATATTTCAAGTTCTTTAAAATTTTTTTAAGTTTTTTAAAACTTTTTAAATCTTTAAGAATTTCATCAGAAGATTTGCAAATAACCTGAATTCTTTGAAATTCTTCGAAATTCCTCCAAAATACTGAAGTATATAAAAAATTTCTTGGAATATTTTGAAATACCCTAAAATCTTTCCAGGTTTTTTGGATTTCTTCTAATTATTGACATTTGTAAACATGCTCTGAAATATTTTTAATGCCCTAAAATATTTTAAGTTCTTAGAAATTTTTTTTAAATCTTTTAAAACTTTTTAAATCTTTAAGAATTTCATCAGAAGATTTGCAAATAACCTGAAATCTTTAAAATTCTTCGAAATCCCTCAAAATTACTAAAATATATAAAAAATTCTTTGGAATCTTTAAAAATACCCTAAAATCTTCCCAGGTTTTTTAAATTTCTTCTGATTATTGGAATTTGTAAAAATGCTCAAATCTTTTAAAATCTTTTGAAATTTATTAAATATCTTTTAATAATTCCTTAGAAGATTTTCATATAACCTGAAATCATTATAATTTTTGAAAATCCCTCTAAATTTTTAAGATATATGAAAAATTCCTTGGAATCTTTTAAAATACCCTAAAATCTTTCTAGGTTTTTTGGATATCTATTAATTATTGAAATTTGTAAACATGCGCTGGAATATTTCAAATACCCTAAAATGTTTCAAGTCCTTTTAAGTTTTTTAAAATCTTTTAAAACTTTTAAAATCTTAAAAAATTTTCTTAAAAGATTTGCAAATAACCGAAGATCTTTAAAACTCTACTAAAATTCCTCGAAATTATTAAAATATATAAAAAATTTCTTGTAACTTTCTAAAATACCCTGAAATCTTTCCACGTTTATTTGGATTTCTTCTAATTATTGAAATTTGGACACATGCTCTGAAATATTTTAAAGGTCCTAAAATATTTTAAGTCGTTTCAAATCTTTTAAAAGCTTTTGAAATTCATTAAATCTTTAAAAAAATTTGTAGAAGATTTGAAAATAACCTAAAATTATAAAAATTGTTTTTAATTCCATCAATTTATTAAAATATATAAAAAATCTTTGTGACCTTTTAAAATAGTCTAAATTCTTTGGAATTATTCATAATTCCTTTTAATTATTAAAATTTGTAAACATGCCTGAAATATTTTGATAACCCTAAAATATTTCAAAAATAGATTCAAAAACACCGTAAAATCTTTAAAAAAATTTTAAAATTCTCCAAATTATTGAAAAATATAAATAATTCTTTAAAATCTTCTAAAATACCCAAAAAAATTTAAAAATTCTTTGTAATTTCTTCTAATAACTTAAGTTTATCAAACATGCCATAAATTTTTTTTAATGACCCTAAATATTTTCTGAGTATAAAAATCTGAAATAGCTCGAAAATTGGTTGAAGTTTTATGAACACCCTAAAATCTTAAAAATTCATTCAAATCCCTCCACATTCTTTAATTAAAAAAAAATTCGAAATCCTTTAAAATACTTTAAACTATTTCAAATAATTTCAAAAAAATTTGTAAAACCTTTGTTTTGATTTAGCGAAAGAAAAGGAACAAAAATTTCCTGACTTTTGTCTTTTTTATCAAAATCCCTGACATTTTCCTGATTTTCCTTTTTTTCCTAGCCTGTGGCCCCATGTTAAGGCTTATATCTAATTAGTTATAGAAATTAATTTAAAAAAAAAATTGTTTTCAAATAACCATTGCAAAAAAATTTAGAAAATTTACATAATATGTTTGTTTTTATGCTCAGGATAGGGAATTACAAAAAAAACTGATCGTCATTCACGTAAGTCTCACAGTTTGCGTTGCTGTAAGATAAAATCATCTCATTCTCTCCACATCACATGAGGTACTTTTTTGTTCTTCTTACCCGTTTGAGTGACAAGAATAAAATTGAAGTTAAATGTCCTACTTTGAGCTCTTCCTCATTTTCCAAATACTTTTTCTGTTCATATTTTCAAAAAAATTTATTTGTAAACTTTAAGCAATTTCAGCAAAATTCATGATAAGTTGATAAATTTTATGATTTGTTAAACAGATTTAATAAACAAATGCATTAATCATGCATGTGTCAAAAAAAAAAATTTTTTTTTTTCTATGTCAATTTTTTTAACTAGCAACTTCATGATAATTTTAGTTAAGTTTATAATTTTTTAATTAACCTAATAATTTTTTAAATTAAATTTAATAAACATATGCATTATTCAGACATTTGTCGACAGATAAATGTGTTTTATCTTAGGATAACTTTCTTAATTAAGAACTTTATTATAATTTCAGCAAAATTCATAATTTTTTAAAACAATTTTATAATTTTTACAAACAAATTGATTAAACAAATCCATTATTGTGTCATAAGACGACAAAAAATTATTTTTGTTGGATGACGGACTCCAACTCGCATTTTCATATATTTTTTATTTATATTTTCAAAACAAATTTTTAAAAAATGCACTATCTGCGCATTGTGGACGGAAAAATTCCTTTTTTTTCGATGTCAGTCTTATCAATTAGAAACTTCATGATAGTTATAGAGAAATTCATAATTATTTGACAATTTTTTTTTAACAATTTTTATATCACAGATAACTGAATGATGCATTTGCTTACTGAATTGAAAAAATATTTATTCAATTAAATATTTATAAATTTTTTTTAAAATTATCATTAAGTTCCTAATTAAAATAGTTGAAATGAAAGAAAAAAGAATTTTTCTGTCAAAAAATGCCTAATTAATGTATTTGTTTATTAAATTTGTTATAGATATCAGAAAATTTATCAACTTATTATAATTTGTTGCTGAAATTGTCATAAAGTTTCAGACTAAAAAAATTGTCATTGAAAAAAACGAATTTTTCTGACGATAAATGCTTGAATAATGCATTTTCAAAATAAAATTTGTTAAACAAATTATAAGATTATATAAAAAATTATGAATTATATCAAAATAATAATGAACTTCCTAATTAAAAATATTATATCGAAAAAAACAAATTTTTCTGTAGACAAATGCCTGATCAATGCAATTGTTTATTACATTTGTTTGAGATACCATAAAATTTATCATCTAATTATAATGTGTTGCTGTAGTTGTCATGAAGTTTCCAACTGAAACGACTGGCATTAAAAAAAACGAATTTTTCTGCCAAAAAATGCCCAAATAATGCATTTGCTTATTAAATTTGTTTTAAAAATAAAAAAATAATTTTAAAATTATGAATTTCATTAAAATTACTATCAAGTTTCTAATTTAGAAAATGTACATGAAAAGAATGAATTTTTCTGTAGAAAAATGCCTAAATAATGCATTTGTTAATTAAATTTGTTTATAGTGTTGACAATAATAATCTCAAGAAAAAGTTTTCTTATTATCATATTGTTTTTATTTAAAATTATTGCGATTTAACTTTAAAAAACCGAAAATTATGAAAAATCGTAAAAAAAAAAATTTTATCAACTAATAACTTGCTTGAAAAATTTTGTTTTGTTAATTATAAAATATTGAAATATCTTAAAATAATGTTGCTCCATTTAATTTAGGCGATTTCAACAATTTTCTTGTTATTGACGAGCACCAAGTACATCAAATAGAAAAAAAGATAATTTTTTTCGTCATCTTTGTTTATTTATGAAAAAATTGAAAGCCTAAATTAAAAATCAGTCTTAACAACTTTTGTTAAAAATCTTATTTTCTATCTGCTTCAATTTTTTTTGTCTAAATCAGTTAATATTTATGGGCTGTACGTTATTTTGAACCAAAAAAGTCATTTGTTTCCCACTGTGCGACGCACAACAGTGCGCGTCCCGGGTCGAGCGGAGCGTCGGGGAGAGGAAAAGCAGACCGGTGCGTCACCACCATCAGTTATCAGAAAGGACATAAGGAGTAGAGACCAGAAATGGGAAAAGAAAATGAAATAGCTGATGGAGAAAGTAAAAAGATTAGAGAGAGAGAGAGAAAGAGGTAGTGTCGATAAGGAAAGCTAAATAAGTTAAAGGGGAACAGATGGAAGAGAAGATTAGGTAATAGAAGAAAAGGACGGAAGAAAGGCTTGAAAAGGTGGAGGGTAGGTTGGACATGAAAGTAGGCTACAGAGAGGAAGGCGGAAAAAAGGTATTTGGGAGAGAGCAGAGAATATGATAAAAGAGACAGTGGGACAGCGAAAAAATAAAAAGAAAAGGGTGAAGAGGAAAAGGATAAGGGCAATGAAATCAAGAATGCAGAGGAAAGAGAAGGCGGACAAAAAAATAATATTGTGGTGAGAGGCTTGAAGCTTAAGAGCGTGCAAGTAAAGGAGAACGTGAAAGCGCTGCTACAGAGCATGAGGTGGATTAAAGGAAAGGTAGGGAAAGTTAGGCTGGAGGGGGGAAAGGAGAAGGTAGTAGCGGTTGTGGAGTTGGTGACCTAGAAAGAAACTTTTTGGTTAATGCAAAGTAAAAATAGGATAAAGGATAAAGGGATTTTCATTGATCACGATTTAACGAGAAAGAAAAGGGAGGTGCAGAGATTGTTGAATGACAGGGCTAGGAAGGAGAGGAGTTAAGGGAAAAAGGCGAGGGTGCGGTATCAGAAAAAAAATACATGAGAGAATGTCGATGTAGGACGAGGAGAAAGAGGTGCTGAAAGGAGTGCAGGGGAACTTGTTTCACAGAAAGTAGGCAGTTAAAGGTGAAGCAGGTTGGAGAAGCAGTTGAAGTGCTGTACTGAAACGTAGCAGGGGCAAAGAAAAAAGATAAGGAGTTTTAAAGATATATACAGGAATTTTATGTTGTAGGACTGGTCAAGACTTGGGTAAAGAGAAAGGAATGGGATAAAATAGAGCCAAAACTGCCAAATATGTAAAGGTGGAGACTTCAGGAAAAGGTTAGAGTAAAGAAGAAAGAAAGGGCTAGTAGGAAGAATTATAACAGGGGTTAGAGGTGGATCAAAAAAAGAAGTTCATAAAGAGGGAGAAAATAAGGGCGTGCAAATGAGGGTAGTGAATATTAGAGGGGTGACGTGTTAGTTTCCGACAGTGTATAATAAGGATGGGATTGGACGAATTAGAAAAAAGGGTGGAAGACTTGATTAGCGGAAGATAGGAGGGCATGGTGGTACTAAGGGGAGACTTCAATGCGCGGATGGCGAGAGGGTGCCTTTATAGGAATAAGGAGAGCTTGGAAATAAAATCGGAAAATCAGATAATAAATAAGGGAAAAAAGATTCAAAGAGATTAAATAGAGGAGAGAGGCTGGGCGTTGGTGACAGGTATGACAGCGGAATACGCAGGGGAAAAATACACATATGTAAGTAAGATAGAGGTATCGGTGATAGACTGCGTAGTCATGAATATGCAAGGATGGGAGAAGGCAAAGATTTGCAGTGAAAGAGAGGGTAGAATAAGACCATCACTTATAAGGGTTGTGGCTAAGGGGGGGGAGGGAGCGGCAGAAGGCAAGGTGGAAAAAAAGTGTCGACAGTAGAGAGGGTGAGCTAGACGAGGGAGGCGATAGAGAAGTATCAGAAGCAGTGAAGGGAGGTACGCTTTAAAGGGGAGTCGGTGGATGAGATGTGGAAGAATTTGAAAGAAAAAGTGAGAGGGTATGTACAAGAGAAGGCATTTAAGATAAAGAAGAAGGAAATCGCCAAGCCATGTTAGGATATGGAATGTGAAAAGATAAAAACAAATCTAGAGATGAAGCACAAGAAGTCGAAAGAGGTAACTGCAAAAAGGGAGGAGTACGTAGACATGAGGAAAGGGTTCAGATTGAAGTGTAGGAAAAAAGAACAGGAAAAGGAGAAATATCTGGAAGAAAAGTTGAAAACCGTTAAGACAGGAAAGGAGGGGACGTGTGAAAAATAATAAACAGGTTAAGGAAGCGTATAGTTGGGATAAGCGGGAAGATAGGAAGTAAGAAGTGGAGAGAGTTTCTTCAAAAATCATTTCAGGGCTCGGATTCAAGGAAGAAAGATAATAAGAGTAGAAGAAGAAGGGAGTCAAAAATGGGGGAGTTGAATAACGAAAAGATTAATAAATGGATATGGAAGTTCAGAAGGTCAAAGGCAGTAGGACTGGACGGAGTAGAGAACAAAGCATGACTGTTTAACACGCAAGAGGTTAGGGAGAGGCTAAAAGAGGTAGTGAAAAAAGTATGGAGGGGGGAGAGATTCCCAGGCGGTTGAATAGAGGGGTTAATAGTGCTACTGTATAAGAAAGAAGATAGAGGTAGGCGGAAAAATTATGAAGGGATAACGCTAATGAATACGGCTTATAAAGTATACGCGATGGTGGTGTCGGAAAGGCTGCAAAAGGATGTCACGGGGAAAGGTATATTGCTGGAGACGCAGGCAGCCTTATGGGCGAGAAGAAGTACTTTCGACACTATTTACGTTCTGCATCACGTGGTTGATAGAGAATTAGCGAAGAAAGAGGTCTGATTGAGAGGGTGAGGGAGATAAAAAAAGAAACAAAAGAAAAGGTATTAGAAGGAGAGGGAATTTCGGTGAGATTCTGGATTGATAGGGGGTTAAGGCAAGGGTGTTCGCTTAGCCTAACGCTTTTCGCCATATAAATCGTCGATATGGAAAGTAAGCTGGGCGCCGGAGTAGTAAAAGGAGTTAGGGCAGGAGTGGTTAGAATTTAGTCATTTACGTATGCAGATGACATAGTGTTGCTGGCGTAAAGTAAGGAGGCTTTAAAAAGATTATGAAGAGGTTGAGAAGATACCTGGATAAGAATAGTTTAGAGCTAAAGGCAGAATAGTCAAAGGTTATGGTGTTCAGAACAAGAGGTGGAAGGAATCAGAAAGGGAAGCAGCAGTGTGAGGGAAGGGCGGTACAGAAGGTAAAAGAGCTTGTGTATCTGAATTTACTGTTTCGGAGAAATGGAGGAGTGGATAGGCACATAAAAGAAAGAGTAAGGAGGCAAATGTGGTGATGAGACAGGTGTGTTGGTTGTAAAAAAAGTTATTCGCAGATGATTTTGAAAGAAAAATAAAATTTTTTGGCTCACTAAAATCTGATTATTGTATGTAGTAGAGGTGTGTAGATAAAAGAAAAGTAAGGAGGTAAATAGGACACAGGAGAGGTATGTAAAGTGGACACTGATGTTGGCAAAACAGACGCTTAATTATATTGTCAGGTGGCAGACGGTGAGATTGTGTTTAGGGATTCTAGCAGGAGTCAGACGTGTAAATATAAGGAGAAATTTTTTGAAGAGGGGAAAAGTGAGCTGGTTAAGAAGTGTTAAGAGCAAAAGGAGAACAGGAGAGAAGATGGGAAGATGGGGGTACAGAGGGAAAAGTATTTTAGAGCGAATGGACTGCAGTTGGATGAAGTAAGAACGATGCACGAGCAAGAAAG
>JAUELO010008347.1:0-11612 GCA_032357855.1 Amphibolips quercusostensackenii
GAATCTTTTTAATGTATATTTGCATTAAAATTTTTCATGAGAAACTCGACTTCTTTTCGACCTTAAATTAAAAGATTCTAAATAAAATTTATAAAAACGTCTTTTTTTGTTACAAAAAATACGTTTTAAACTTTGTAAGGCTTGCGCCAACTCTGATATAATTTTTTCAAGAACGATTCTTATCATTATTATTAATAAATGGTTGAATAAATGACAGCGGACTGGAAATAATTTTGAGGTTAGAAAGTAATAATAATAAAAAAGCAATGAAGTATTATATACAAAATATTGTTGAACAGTACATTATTTTTTAATGATTTAGGCTTATAAAAATTTTTATTTAGAAAAGTTGTTTGGGTGCAAAATTCTTTTTGTGAATTTCATCTCAAAATTATTTCAAGTTTACAATGATTTATTAATTAATAAGAATTTAATTTTTAACGCTTCAAGTTTTACTTGAATAATTTGTCATTTTTTCAATCAAAAAGTATATCTACTTAAAACGTTGTTTAAATAGTTCACAATATTTAAGATTCTTTCAATTTAAATCAAATTTTCAAATTTTGTGAATATTAACTTATTAAATTTTTATTATTACGTACCCTTTACAATTTATAAAATAAGTACATCCAAAATAATAGCATGACGAATCATAAGTACAAGTTCTCTTCTCCATTTTCAGTACCAACAAGGATTGTACACACCGCGTCACAGAACGCCACGAATTAAATTTGAACTCTACCTATTTAAGTAACTAACATCTCATCTATCTTGTCTTTTTCTGCAGGCCAAAAATATTCAGCGTTATTCAACATGTGTTTTATCAGCTTTATAATTTAACTCAAATGAAAGACTTGAGGCAAAATTTAAAGAATAAGAATCAAAAGACGAGAAAATAACATTTTTAAATGTCTTTTGAATCATATTTTCATAATTTTGCACTAATTCTTTTGTATGATAATACGCAAATGTAAACCTGCAAAATGTGTTAAATAGCATTGTATATTTTTATTAATAAACTGCTTGTACATTATAATTGCATAATATTGCTGATAGCTGTGGTATATTGTAACGAATTTTGTATAAATGTACACGTATTCTCAAATAGCGGTTTTGCTTTTTTTATATGAAATATTTCAATGAGAGTTAACCGTAGCGGAGTGGCGGCGCCACCTATGCGTTTATGCTAAGTTTAAAATATTGCATGAAAACATCTTAAAAATTGTTTTTTTTTTCCACGATAAAAATAATTTTCGCGCACTTTTGTGTGCAAGAAAATGACTTTTATGGTTTTTGCAATCTTTAAAAGTAATAACTACTAAATGAAATGTTGGAATGAATTAGTTTTAGACGTCAATAGTAAATTCAAGCATATCGGTTTTCCGCAAATAAAGAGCTAATTATTTAATTAATAAATCGCAGACATACAAGGTATAGCAATAATAATACTAAATATATTAATGAATTAAATTATTTCAGTAGAATAAAAATACACTTATCTTGCGTAACAAGACCGCTCATTAGTTGTCCGACTTCATGGTCGTTCACGCTTTAATGGCTCTGCCCCCCCCCCTCTGAGCGTCCCTTGACGGCTTACACTGAAGGCCATCGCTCGAACAGTCAGTATCGTACTGCGTGTTGTACACACACTCGCGCGCGCGGTCCTGAGTGTTGACATAAGTGAGCTCGCACGTCGCTTTCAATCCGGTTCAAACTGGATTTTAACAGCCTCCTCTATATGGCCGTCTACATCCGAGGCTGCTGATCATTTTAGAATTTCAAATTGCTATCACATAACGAAATTATAATTTCACATTAAAGCTGATTAGACAAATTTGTATAAAATCAACAAATGAATTAGCTTAGTGAAAACTATCAAAATAAATAGCAATTTTAAATAGAGAACATTAAAAATGAAGAAAATGTCTACTCTGAAGCATTGAAACTTGCACGAATGCTTACTTTATTTAAAACCGAAAAATTTAAATTCACAAAAAACTGTGATATAAGAACATCTTTATGCTCAAGCCCTTTATAATTTTGATTATTTGCAGTAAATTTAAATCGCTAATTGCAAAATCAAAACCTATAAAAAGGAGAAATTTAAAATCCAGCGTTCATCAATTGAATTTAGCGATTTAAAATTGTAACCATTTAAAATTATTGAAATTAATCATTTACCGATGTATCAATTTCAGAGATTTTTATTTTTTATTTTGAACTCTCTCGTTTATTTAAAGTCTTCCTTGTGAGAAAATACGCAAGAAATATAGATATTTATATATGGTGATTTTTTATACTAGATTAGGATGAACTGGTTCCGAACAAAAGCTATAAAGAAGCTATAATTACCCGCCTCCAAATTGATACAACTGAACCACTGGGTAACGGTAGTACCCTAACCCGACTGAAATACGACTGGGAAAATTATATTATAGATATTAAGTTGTTTATAGGGTTGTTTTCTAAATTTAAGATAGAAGCAAAGATTAAGATACTTAAGAGTTTATTTTCATCTGTATATCATAACCCTAGTTGTTCAGGCAAGTTACGGTATTTAGATTTTCTCTCTAGTTTACGCCTTAATTACATTCGTATAGATAACTTGAGTGGTGCTAAGATAGCTTAATCTTTCAAGAATGATATTAATAGTATTACGAAGACCACCGAAGACTGCAAATTGAATTACATTAACATTTGCACAAGTTTAAGGCAGACTAATAAGTATAAAGGAGGCTTCCCTGACTATGAAGAAGACTGAAAATTAGCAAGTAGGCAACAAAAAATGTATGTTTCTAGGCCCAGTGCAAGGCATGGAGAATTTTTTTTGAATATGAACAAATCACTTAATTGATAACTTTTGGTAAATTGAGGGCGGTGCCGGATTACTCAAATCCCGAATAACAACTAATTTGAAACAAAGACGTTACTTTTGACTTATCTTCTCCTTCGTGTTTTTCTCTTTTGATACACTAATCGAGAGTCTCCTCTTATCCTCTTCTTCATCAAATTTATTTTATTTTTTGAAGCATTCAATATCGAAGTTTCCAAAATAGTCTCGAAGCTTTGGACCTTTTCGGGTCTAACTTCCTACGGGCACTCTCGTTCCCACTTGGGCAGGATACTTTGGAATATATCATCAGGACCTGGAGTGTCTATTTCAATAATAAGAACCATATCCGGCACATGGAGTAATGCAGGCTTACAGAGTTCAATCTCTTCATTGAGAAGTACTATAGTCTGAAAGCAATTCCTACGAGTATGGCGAGCAGAAAGTTGAAATCCTTGAATGTCAACGACAAAAAACATCATTTTTGATCGTTCTATGCGTTTTAAAAAGCTTTAGCCCACTGCAACATTTATATGAGCACCTTCACAACCAACTATGTCAAATCACCTACAGATTCAACTGCAAACAAGTGTTTATGTGTAAACACCTTAGAACACGATATGGGGACTTGCGCCTGAGTCGTGTGAAACCATGGCTCGATAGTGTAATAAGAGCATCTAAAACACGCGTTGTGTCGTGCGTCAGAGACCGAAGACTTGCTTCTATTCAAATATTCAAAAGAACTCTTCAGTTAGTCTTTCGAATTCGTTCTTTTACATATTTTTAAAGACTTGATCATATATTTCTACAGTTTTTCCTTCAATGCAGTCAAAACCTAAATTTAATTTTTTTTTAACTTATAGATATTAATATAAAATCAGGTCTTTATAAATGCATTTTATAAAATTTATATAACAGTATTGTAACAGATTTATTTGATTTCAAATAACATAAAGTTGAAAATAATTTTTCAAACAAATTTTTCTAAAAGTTACCTATTTTTCACATTTTATGACTTTTTCGAATCCACTTTAAAATTAAATGTATCGAAGAACAACAAATCTAAAAATATCTCATAACGTCACTAAAAGAATGCATAAAATTATATTTAAAATTAGCACTAAAACAATTTCAAATAATTTTATTAGCGAAATTATTGATATTTTTCGAAAACATTAAAATTTGACTTTTTTCAAACAACTTCTAATAAAATTAACACATACTGCTTTTTATTTATGCTCAGGAAACCCGGTACTTTTATCACCTTTCATTTAGTAATTGAAAGAAAATCAACAGTTTATTATGGGAGAAGTTGTAGGCTCTGGAAGCTACGATCATGGTTGTTTAAAGGAACCAATCCCGACGCAACCAGAACGTGTACGTCATTTACTCCTACTCCTGTCCTAGAAGGTAAGCAAGAGTGGGAAATTTGAGCGAGATGCCATTGTACAACACTGTTCTATAGAGTCCTGTCTCTGGCCGCGGATGACCTTACGCGGCAGTCGGGACCAGCCGAAAGTAATAGGCTTTCTAAAATTAAGAAACTTGAACAAAAGAAATAAAATTTTTTAAAGATGAGTACCAACCCTACACCCTCCTCCTCGAAAGAGGAAGTAGCAAAATTGGATGAAGCTGTTAGAGACGTTAGGAGGATTACCTTGCTTCAGCATATGTAAGATTTCCGTTAATTCCAAAAT
Organism: Amphibolips quercusostensackenii; assembly: GCA_032357855.1. Classification (NCBI taxonomy): domain Eukaryota; kingdom Metazoa; phylum Arthropoda; class Insecta; order Hymenoptera; family Cynipidae; genus Amphibolips; species Amphibolips quercusostensackenii. The sequence continues at coordinate 4,528 of JAUELO010008347.1, forward strand.
TGACAAGAAAGGTGTCGACCTTTCCGCCGTCTACCTTCAACTACTTCGAAGTTGTCCATTATATGGACACGTTAATTACCGACAACATTTACTTCGAAAGAACAGGAATGCTATGGCATCCATTTATCTCCAGACTATACTTTGGAGCCTTAGTGTACATACAAACACTACGTGCAATGGACCACGCAAAATTAGGAAATATCAGAAATAAGCTGCTTCTTGATAGCTTAAATCAAGATTTTTCACCTGAAAGACTACCAGTTCCAGGACTACTCGCACCGATGCTGAAATCGCTATGCGCCTGTAAACTAGAGGATTAGACGTTCACCATGATTTGCCCGTACATTGAACTAGTACCAGGGCCACGAATAGCTGACGACCTACTCCCAACAAAGGATTACATGTTAGGTTTACCTAACTTACCAGTGATAGCAGGATTTGCTAACACCATAATCCACGCTGCTGCAGAAATCCCTGATTACACCGAAGGGACAACCTTGAATCAAGATGAAGATCACGTGATTAATAGAAGAACGTTCCATGCTAACGCATGGGATCTACCATTAAGGAGCGTACTACTTCAGCCAGCAATGAGTTTCACTCCAGAGACAACCCCAGAACTTGATGAAAAGCTCAACAGCCAAGGCAGCACAATAAGCCTTCGGCAGTTTGACTTTGATGATGATCTAACCAACCTTGGTGACTACACCATGTTGACTGATCCAGAATGGCTCGAAGCAGTTTTACCTGTAATGAGTCAATACTCTCAATTCTTTAAAGAATCGACTAACCTTGGACAATGCTCACCTTTTGGACCATCAACTGAAACAATAAGGTCAAGACCCTATGCATTGACCACCAACAGTGCTCTGCTAAACGCAATCTATACGCTCAACAGAGCGTTTCCGGACATGTATCCTTACAGACTTGAATATGACCATAGATCATTTGAGATGTCTATTCCCCAAGTCGATTTTTGCATTTAAAATAATTGGGAATGTGATCATTTCCTAACGAATATATAGTAAACATTGTACAACATTCTTTTTTGAATCGATTTTTTTTTTGTGATTTTGGTTCTGTGTCATCCCGCGAACATTTGAAGGTAAAAATCAAAATAATGAGTGACGACCTTTTTGAAACAAGTCGATTTTATTATTTAATTAATATATGTGAAAATTGTCCTAAAAATATATCTATTATCCACATTTTAGGCAACGTTTACGACGTTTTATGAAAATTTTTAGATTTAGTATTAATTAAATACTAAAATCGACTTTTTTAGAGGGGCCCTAATGATTTTTTTTATAATTTTCATTTTGAAATAATCGTGAAATGGCAGAAAATTTTAACAAAAAAAAAATCACACTAGAATTCAACTTTTTTTTGGCTTGATTCTATCTCACGGTGAAAGACAAAAGGAATGAGATACTAATATGGGTATTCAACCATTTTTGGAGCAGCTCTAGAAACTGTTTTCAAAACAGTGTTTTTTCCCGCATTAGGAAATCCGACTAGGGTAAGGTTAGATAATAATTTTAAATCCAAATGTATTATGCAACTCCGTCCTTTGCGACAATAGAAATCCGTCTCTTTGCAACGACCGATTCCTCCTTTCGCTACCATCCAGCTTAAAAGTTGCTTGTTTACTTCTCTGATAAAATGAATAATGATACATTTTAAAACTTAATGTCAAAAATTTAAATCAAGAAAGTTCATATAGTTTGTTTTTTAAATTAAATGTGACTTAGATAATTGGGGTAGTGATTTCCAGGTTGTTACAACAAGTCAGATTTCGAAACTCAAGTTTTGTGCTCATTTCAAAGATAAATCTGTACAGTATTTTACTAAAATTGGTATGATATTTTTTAGAACTTTGTCAATAGATTTTGTTCTAGGGTCAAACTTAATACAAAAAAAGTCAGAAAATTTCAAAAATGTGTAAATAGTTAGACATTTTTTAAAATTTTTTAAAGTTTTGTGGTGAGCAAAATCATTATTTGAATTTTTGCGAAAACTGATACGAGTTATGTCGCGCATTTAAAAAGTCAACCTTCCTTTGCCCTGTTCACCCGCTGATAACAGCACCGCGCGTTAGGTTTGGGAACTAAATATAATCATAATAGTACGCAGCGGTCTACTTCTCATTGCGTTGACCGCCTCTGAGTGCAAATGGATATCTACCACACAAATGTCAGCCGGTGTAGGGAACATGGAGGTGAAACATGTGGGGATTTCAGAGCAATAAACTACGCTGATGTTTGAGCAACTATGAAAATAGTTGTTAAATTGATCACGGCAGTTTTGCATGGCCAGCCTTGGCGCGAAATTCAAATTGCTAGATATTCTTGATATTTATTTACTGATCAAAATAATTAAATTTAAAGAAGAAAATTGTTCAGTAAATTCGTAATTCACTAAGAACGCACTAATACTAATTTTTTAATATTTTGTAATTGCACTTTAAGTGCAATATAAGTGCGTTTTCAAATGAATTATGAATTTATTGAACAATTTTTTCTTTAAATTTAAATATTTTGATTGAGAAAAAAGTAAAGCGGTTGATAAACATTTCAATTAATGAATATGTAAGAATAATTAAATTAAAAATTTAAATAAAAATTTTTAAGTAATGTAAAATTTCTAAAAATTTCAAGCAAAATGTAGATTTTTAAATAAAATTTTGTAGTTTTTCAAAAATTTTCAACTTTTACAAAATAATATTTTAAAAAGATTTCTGGAAAAATTTATAATAATTTCTATCTGAAATAGGCAAAAGTCAAGAGAAAGTAAATGGGAAAAAGGAAAGGGAAAAAGGGGGAAAGAAAATAGAAAAAAAGACAAGGGAAACTGAAAGGGACAGGGAAAAAGGGACAGGAAAAAAGGGAAAAAAGGAAAGCTAAGAAAGGACAAGGAAAGCGGAAAAAAAGGGGAAAAGGACAAGGGAAACGGAATGGGATACGAAAATAGGAAAAGGAAAGTGGACAAATGAAAGGGGAAAAGGACAAGAAAAACGGAAAGAGATAGGGAAAAAGGGTAAGATGAAAAGGATAAGAAAAGGGGAAGAGGGCTTATTTCAGATAAAGTATCGTATGCAGCACCTAGGTATATAATCTGCTATTATTTCAGAAAATTAATGTTTCATAATTTTGAAAAAAAAATTGAAATTGGAATCCTTTTAAAATATACTAAAAAATTTTCTATTAAAATTTATGATTTAATGAGCTTCTTCATTTTCTTATTATGTCCCGTGGTTAGTTCTGAAGAAATAGGTGGAATTTTAAGATCCTGTGGTATATCAGGTACCTGAGGAACTTCAGGTTTTAAAACGGGTACCCCTTCATTTACTTTATTTTCTTTTACGAATTTCTTTTTTATCATATGGAAACACTCTTCTACAATCAGGATAATAAGCAGAGCAATTTTTTTGAAACCATTGTTAAAAAATATCCTGCAAAGGGTATTTGTGCCTATTTTCTTGTAGAAATGTCCACAGAAAATGATGAGTATTTTTTATCATCAGCAGGGCCGACTCGCTAGGGTACGTTTGCGCATATTGATCAGACAGATTATTAAAAGTGACAAAAAGAAGGGAGAGAAAATCTGTTTTTCTAATTTCGGTACGAAACAATGCTTTCTAACTTGTTTGACACATGTCTGTCATTTGTAGATTGGCTAATAATTCTTTGGTAACACTAGAAATATCGCAACTACCTTAAAAACACAAATTATAAATTTGTAGATCTGAACATTCTTTTTTTTTCTTTGAGACGAACGTATTTTTCGATGGAGAGACACTTTCACCGTAATCATTTGCCGAAAATTCGCGCAAATTATCCAACGGTTGACAATCTTCTTTTTCACAATTGTTATTTTTTTTGCTTGTGTGTTGAAATTATGTATCATCGAGCTCATAACCTTACAATATTATTAGAACTAGTCAAACTAAATCAGACAACTACTATGCGTACAAAAAGTAAACCTACGGCAGGAACATAATAATTGAGAAGTTTATTGAATTGATGGTAGGTTTGAAAAGATTTTAACTGTGAACTCTGTGAAGTGGCTGGACAAACTGGATCCCGTGGCACTTCGCGAAGCTTAAAAAAATTTAGAAAATATAATAAAAATAATCACAAATTTAACACAAAAAAAATTAATTCGATAAGCTACAAAATTTTATTTCGAAAACTGAGAAAATGTACATTTTGCTTGAAACTTTTTTAACTTGTACCTGATTTTAAACAAAAATTATTAAACATTTTTCCAGGGATATTAAATAAATATGTTTTTAAGTGAGTGAGTTGGCAACCGGCACTGCTAAGGATAAATCCGTTGTTTGAAGAGTAAAGTAGTAAAGAACGGAACCGCCTTGGTTCATCAGAAATGGTCCCATATACTAGAAATACAATCAGCTTTTAGTTCTCAAGAAATAGATTCTAAATTTAATATTATTACGTTAAAACGAAATTGAATGCAATAATTTTTTTCGTTTATAACTACATTTAAATAATTTCAGAACTGAAATCTATTTTTTTAATAATCTAATGAAATAATCAAAAAATTAGTTTTGAATAGAGTACCAAGAAAATTGGATTTTTACAAAAAGTCGAATTTTTTACGAAAGACATAAATTTTCAACAAAAATAATTAATCTTTAACCAGAATAGATGAATTCTAAATTGAAAAATATTAATTTTTAAACAAGGATAAAATAACCGACTTTTCAACAAAATATCTAAATTTGCAATACAATAGTCATAGTCATCTAAAACAGACCAAATAGTTAAACTTTTAACTGAAAAATATAAATTTTCAACCAAAAATGGAATAGTTAAATTTTCATTCTAAAAAACTTTTTAACAAACTCATGAATTTTCAACAAAATAACTGAATTTTTAACCAAAAAAATAATAATTTTGAACAAGAAATAAAATAGCTAAGCTTTTTAGTCTAAAAACTGATTTTTAATGAAAAACGAATATTCAACCAAATAGTTTAATTTTCAACTAAAATGATGATTAATTTTGCACTAAACAGCCGACTTTTTCACAAAATAGTTGATTTTTGAACTAAAAAAGACAAATTTAAAAAACAATAGTAGAATTTTCAACTAAACAATATAAATTTCCAACCAAAAATGCAAGTCAAATTTTTATTAAAAAATTTTTTTTTAACTGGTGAATTCCTAAACAAGATTACTTTTTTTGCGGGAAAGACACATCTGTAACCAAAAACGAATTCAAAACGAAATACATAGTTGAAATTTCAACTTTTAAAAATTGTAACTTTGAAAAAAAATAAAATAGCTTACCTTTCTAGCCTAAAAATTAATTTTCAACAAAAAACGAATATTCAACCAAGTAGTTCAATTTTCAACTGAAATAATGAATACCAAACAAACCAAAAAGAAAATGAATTTTCAGACAAGAAGATTAATTTTGCATTAAAAAGCCGACTTTTAAACAAAATGGTCTATTTTTTAATTTAAAAAAACTTTTAAAAACAATTAGGTTTTTAACTAAAAAAATATAATTTTTCAACCAATGGAATAGCCAAATTCTCATTTAAAAAAAACTTTCAACAAAATTGATGTTTATGTATCTTTAAATTTAAACAGATTAATAAAACTTTCAACCAGAATGATAAATTTTCATCCAAACAAATCTTCAATTTTCAAGCAAAAGGATTAATTTTGTACAAGATAAAGCGAATTTTCAACCAAAAACAATACTTTCTAAACAAAAAAAAGAACTGTTGAAATTATAGTTTAAACAACTGATTCCAAACCTAAAAGAAAAACAACTTTTTAACCTGGAATTCCCGCCTTAAAAATAAAACGGCCGAAATTTCCCGTATTCAGGAAAGTAGTCAAATTTATTTTCTAAGTTTGGCTAATCTTCCCGAATTTTCGGAACCAAACGAAGGCAAATAAATAACCAAAACATGAAAAAAGAAAAAATGTTATTTAGAGTGCTTTGAAGTGTAAAAAAATTTCTAAAAGTGATTAATTTATTTAAAAAGACTCGTCCAATTCCTTGAAGAATGCCTAACCTCAAAACTGTTGGCATGTTCTAGAAATTTTAACGGACACTTTATTCCCACAAAAATCGATAGTTTACCCCAAAATATGAAAATATAATGTGAAAAAGTCGTTATTGAGTAAAACTCAACTTACCAAGCGTGAGCGTCATGCTGACAGAGAGAAGGTGAGAGTAAACACTTCCGTAGGAGTGATAACTAGTAGTCTGGTGGCGCCTCTGCGGGCCATTTCAGGTACTTTTATCCTTACTAATGCCAAATCACGTATATCCATACACGACGCACACAGGCGCAACTTTTTGAGCGACATCCATGATCCACGTAAAGTCGAAGGATTTAATTTTTTCAGGAGACACAAGACGGGTGCCGTGTACTATACATGTAGTTTCGCGAGAGAATATCGGCTGATATCGGATTTCGGTGTACTATATTTTTTTTTTCTGGAATAGTATAGTAGCGTTTTAGGGGGGACTATTTAAATGAAATCACACAGTGTTAATACAGGGGCAGAAAAGAAAAGTGTAAATAGTGTCAAAATAGCTAAAAACGTTTGCGCAATTTTGACAGTTTGCTGGTTATGTTGATATTTTTTTCGAACTTCCGATATTTTTTCTACAAAACCTTTATGTTTTAAAGGTTTGCAGTGTTCACTGACACTAGAAATAATTGTGATCCTAATTTTAGGTCTCTGTTGTTGGCTTGAGATTTTGAACTATGCAACAAAAAATCTAACTTATTTCAGAATATATCATTTTTTTCTGAAATTTAAATCAATTTTGTATCATTTTTGTTACTAACATTAAATTTCTTCTTTTACAGGATGTTAAAACCATTGTAGAGTAGGAAAGTGCAAATTGGGTCAAAATCAGCAAAAAACATTTGCTCAACTTTGACCTCAACTTTGACAGTTTGCAGGTTATGTTGTTATTTTCTTTTCGATCTACCGATATTACCACTTTGAAATACGTGCTTTTCGGTTAACAATTTCTTGTCTCTATTCTGTAAGTGTTTGTAAATATCTAGTGAAAAATGTATTTGAAAAT
>JAUELO010008356.1:0-11612 GCA_032357855.1 Amphibolips quercusostensackenii
ATATTTAAAAAGTAATATTTTATTCATATTCTCTGGCTAATTGAGAAGAGAAATGTTAAGTTTCAATTCGATGTAGCTAATATTGGCGATTCTGAATAAAATTTACAAAAACGTCTTTCTTTCTTATGGGAAATATGTGTTAAACTTCATGGGGCTCGCGCCACCTCTAAATATCATTTTTGTCAACAAAAAAAAATGGAATTATTTTTGTGTAGATTTTAACAAATTTCCGGTCGATATGCATAAAAATTCGAAAAAAAAATTTGCAATGCATTTTTGGACCACCCTAATACACACTCGTCAAAATTTACAAAACGTTTTGCCGTGCCTCTGCTTATAGACCCGAAGACTGATTCCACTTGTTGGTGACTTTTACTGTCAGCCACCTAGAGGCAAAACCTTCAGGTTAACATGGATAGATAAAGGATAGGACTAGATAGAGAAGAGAAAAATGAAAAAGGTAGACGGGAATTTAGATTCACAGAGAGATAGAAAACTATTGACGTGGATAGATAAACCATAGGATAATATAGAAAAGAGGGGATTAAAAAAGATAAAAGGGAATTTAGATTGACCGAAAGATAAAAGAAGATTGACGTGAATAGATAAAGGATAGGATGAGATAGAGAAGAGGGCATTGAAAAAGGTAAGAGGTGAATTTAGATTGAAAAATATACAGTAAAAGATAAACGTTGACAAATGTATGATACGATGCGATATGGAAGAGGATATGGAAAAATATAGACGTAAATTTAGGCTAACAAAGAGATAGAAAAAGATTGACGTGGATAAGCGTAGGATAGGATGGGATAAAGAAGAGGAGATTGAAAAAGATAGAACGGAATTTAGATTGATAAATAGAAAAAGATAAAAGTTGATAGATGTATGATACGATGAGACAGAGAAGAGGAGATTGAAAAAGGTAGACGTAAATTTAGATTGACCGAAAGATACAAAAAGATTGACGTGGATCGATGGAGGATAGAGAAGATGATATTGAAAAAGATGCACGTGAACTTAGATTGAAAAATAGAAAAAGATAAACGTTGATGTCGTTGATAGATGTATGAAACCATGACATAGATGAGAGGAAATTTAAAAAGATAGACGTAAATTTAGATTGACAAAGAGACAGAAAAAGATTGACGTGAATAGATAAAGGATAGGAGGAGATAGAGAAGAGTAGATTAAAAATGATATACGGGAATTTAAATTTACAGAGAGATAAAAAGATATTGACGTGGATAGATAAAAAATAGGATAATATAGAAAAGAGGAGATTGAAAAAGATACAAGGGGATTTAGGTTGGCCAAAAGATAGAAAAAGATTGACGTGAATAGATAAAAAATAGGATAAAATATATAAAAGATAGGATGAGATAGATAAGAGGGCATTGAAAAAGATAAGAGGTGAATTCAGATTAGAAAATAGATAGGAAAAGATAAACGTTGACTGTATCATACGATGAGATATGGAAAAGGATATGGAAAAATATAGACGTATATTTAGGTTGACAAAGAGATAAAAGAACAGGGTGTCCATTAGGGTGGTCTAAAATTAGTTTTTTTTTCGAATTTGTATGCATATCTTTCGGGAATTTCTTCGAATCCACACAAAAATAAGTCCACTTTTTTATTTTGAAAAAAAAAGATATTTAGAGGTGGCGCAAGCCCCATGAAGTTTAACACGTATTTCCCATAAGAAAAAAGACGTTTTTGTAAATTTTGTGCAGAATCCTTACTATTAGCTGAATCGAGTTAAAACTCATCATTTCTCTTCAAAATTAACCACAGTATACAAATAAAATATTACTTTCCAAATATCAGCCCCATGAGTCTGTTTTATAGGGTCCCAAAGAAACCCTTTAAGTGAAAAGGGGGTTTTGCGAGTTTTTGGCGTTAATTATGATTTTTTTCGGTTTTTTGAATAAAAATTGTTTGTGATACATTAAATACAACTTTATACTGATAACTAGATGATTAAATTAATTGTTTAAAACATTTATCATTGTGTTTACCAATTTTCTCTTAGAATAGAGTTAGAAAGTCGCGATTTTTTCACAATTTTTCAATTTTAAATTAGAGCGAGGTAATACTAAATTAATTTTAACAAAAATAATTGTTCAAACAATTGATTATTATTCTTAATAATGTTCTCTTAGAATAATGATAGAAAATTGCAGTTTTTTCAAAAACGTTTCCACTTTTTGTCTAATTTTCAATTAGAGTCAGGTCAATAATTAGTGAAAATGAACTAAAGTAATTATTTAAGCAATTTCTTATTATTGTTATTAATATTCAATTTGAATAATGCTAGAAAGTTGCGGCTTTTTCTGAAATTTTCAATTATTTGTTTATTTTTCACTTGGAGTGACTTGCTAATTAATTAATTGTGCAAAAATAATTGCTTAAACAAACTATCATTGTTTATAACTATTTTCTCTTAGATAAGTGCTAAAAAGTTGCGGTGTTTTCTGAAGTCTTAAAATTTTTGTCCACTTTTCACTTAGTGAGATAATAATTAATGCAAGTTAACAAACTTGCTTATTTAAACAATTTATTATCGTTTATAACTATCTTCTCTTGGACTGATGTTAGAAAGTTGCTTTTTTCTCAAATCTTTAGTTTTGCTTTGACTTTTTAGTTATGAACAAATAATAAATGAACCTCAACTAGAATCATTTTTCAAATAGTATTGTTTTAAGTGAATTATTTTTTCTCTTTTCCCAATGTCAAAAAAATTAATTAAAACAAAAAATTTATCATACACAAGAAACAAAAACAAAGAATGAAATAATTAGAAGTAGGTAGGAGGACTAGATCTGTGAATGACTATTAAAAATTTTGTTTTTGATTACAAAAATATTGCGAAGCATAAAAGAAAAATTTAAAACTGTTAATATTTTAATATCAGCCCTCTCCCTCCTACCCTGTTAACAATAATTTGTTTAAACAATTATTATAGCTAAATTCGATTAACTACTAAGTCACTCCAAGTGAAAAATAGACAAATAGTTAAAAATTTCTGAAAAAAACCGCAACTTTCTATCATTAAGCAAGTAGAATATTATTAACAATAATTATAAATTGTTTAAACAATTATTTTTGTTACCTTGAATTAATTATTACTTCGCTTTACGTGAAAAGTAGACAAATAGTTGAAAATTTCAGAAAAAACCGCAACTGCTAAAAACAATGATAAATTGTTTAAACAGTTTATTTAAACATCCAGTTATTAGTATAAAGTTTTATTTAATGGATCAAAAAGCAATTGAAGAGAAATGTTGAGATTCAACTTGATTCAGCTAATATTGAGGATTCTGTATCAAATTTACAAAAACGTTTTTTTTTCCTTATGGGAAATACGTGTTTAACTTCATGGGGCTTGCGCCACCTCTAAATATCATTTTTACAAAATAAAAAAATGGATTTATTTTTACGTGGATTCGAACAAATTTCCGGGCGATATGCATAATTTTTTTAAAAATTCTAATGCATTTTTGGACCATCCTAGTGTCCAGCAAACTTGAAAACTTGGAATTCTCCTTAATTTTTTTTAAACCTTGAAAACCTAAAAATCTCCTTGAATTTTTCACGAGAACCGTGAGTTTTAATTTTTTTGCTTTTAAAACAGTTATTTCATTGTAATGCGAAGACTTATTTGAATCTTTTAGTCAATTATAAAATAAACATCTCGTTTAGAAGTCTTGCTACTGAAAAGAGGTTACAATACACCAGGTTTCAAATATTTCAAAACATTTAAAAAATTTTAATCAATTTCAAATTTTTAAAGAAGATTTCAAAAGATTTTACGGAGATTTTAAATATTTCAGTGATTTCAAACGAATTCAAAAAATTTCAGAAAAATTTCACAAATATTTCACATAATTCATAAGGATTTGAAAAGATTTCAAGAATTTCGAAGATTTCAAAAAGATTTTAAAGTATTTTAAGAGACTTCATGAATTTCAAAGATTTCAAAAAGATTTCAATGTATTTCAAAAAAGATTTCAAGTATTTCAAAACATTTCAAGTATTTCAAAACATTTCAAAGATTTGAAATGATTTCAAAATTGTTTAGAAGGTTTCAAACGTTTTTCCAAATTTTCATAAGGAATTCAAAATATTTCAAGAATTTCAAAGATTTCAACAAGGGTACGGTACACCATATTTTAAAGATTTCAACAAAACATTTCAAAGGTTTCAAACGACTTCAAATTGTTCCAACAAATTTGAGCTGATTAGAAAAGATTTCAATGATTTCTAACGAACACAAAAGATTTTGCAAATTCAAAATAATTTTTTTTTTTTAGTTCAAAGATTTCGTAAAGTCTTCAAACAATTTCATAACGATTTAAAGATTTCAAGGATTCCAAAGGTTTTACAGAAATTTTAAAAGATTCCGAAAGATATTTCGAAGATTTCAAGCATTTCAGAGATTTAGAAAAGGCGTGTACACAAAATTTTAAAGATTTCACAATATTTCAAGTTTTTTTAAAGATTTGAAACAAGGCATGTACACCAAATTTCAAAGATTTCATAACATTTTAAACATTCTAAACAAATAAAAAATTTGTAGAACACTTAGAAAGATTTCATAAAGATTTTAAATGTTTAAATGATTTTAATCGAATAGAAAAGATTCCAGAAAGATTTCACAAATATTTCAAAGAATTCATAAGGATTTACAAGGATGTCAAGAATTTCAAAGATTTTAACAAGGGCACAGTACATCAGATTTAATAGATTTAAAAATGTTTCAAAGTTTTTAAACAATTTTAAAACGTTTAAACAAATTTAAGAAGAATTCAAACGAACACAAAAGATTTCACAAACAAAGATTAAAGAAACATTTAGAAATATTTCAAAGATTTCATAAAGATTTCAGAGATTTCTACAACGAAAATTAAAGAAGATTTCAAGGACATCAAAGATTAAAAAAAAAAATTTAGAGATCCCAAAAGATTTGTTAAAGATTTCTCAGAAGTTTCAAAATTTCACAAAAGTTTTAAATACTTTAAAATATTTCAACGAATTCACAGAGATTTCAAATATTTCAGGAATTTCAAAGACAATAAAAAAATGAAATGAAGATCTAGAAAAACTTGATTTCTCGACCTGGAAAACCTGGAAAAGGCCTTAAATTATGTTCCTAAGAATCGCTGGACACCCTGAAAAACATTGACGTGGATAGAATTAGGATAGGATGGGATGAAGAAGAGGAGATTAAAAAATATATAAGGGAATTTAGATTGAAAAATAAGTAGAAAAATATAGACGTTAATTTATGTATGAAACGATGAGACCGAGACATAGGAAAATATTTACGTGGATCGATAAAGAATAGAGAAGATGGTATTGAAAAAGATACACGTGAATTTAAATTGAAAAATAGATAGAAAAAGATAAATGTTGATGTCGTTGATAGATGTATGATACTATGAGATAGGCAATAGGATATTAAAAAAGATAGACGTGAATTTATTTTGACAAAGAAATAGAAAAATATTGGCGTATATAGGCAAAGGATACGATGGGATAGAGAAAATGAAATTCAAAAAGATCGACGGGAATTTAAATTCACAGAGAGGTAGACAAATATTGACGTGAATAGATAAAGGATAGGATAAGATAGAAAAGAGGCGATTGAAAAAGATCGAAAGGAATTAAGATTGACAGAGAGGCATAAAAAGATTGAGGTAAATGGATAAAGGATAGGCTGAGTTAGAGAAGAGGGTATTGAAAAAGATAGACGTGAATTTAGATTGAAAAATAGATAGAAAAAGAGTGACGTGGATAGGCAAAGAATAGGATGAAATAGCGAATAGGGTATTGAAAAAAAAACATGAATTTAGAATAAAAAATAGGCAGAAAAAAAAGACGTTGATAGACGTAGTATAGGATGAGGTATAAGAGAAGAAAAGATTTAAAAAGATAGATGGAAATTTAGATTAACCGAGAGACAGAAAAATATTGATGTGGAGAGGTGAAGGGTAGGATATGATGAAGAAGGGGCGATTGAAAAAGATAGACGTGAATTAAGGAAGAACAGAATGACATAGAGAAGAGAAGTTTAAAAAAGATAGACGTCAATTTAAAATGAAAAATAGATAGGAAACATTGACATGGATAGACAAAGGATAGGATGAAATAGCGAATAGGATATGGAAAAAGAGGAACTTTTATTTAGATTGATAAAAAAATAGAAAAAGGTGGATGTTGATACGTGTAGAAAAGGATGAAATACAGAAGAGGAGAAAATATTAAAGTGGATGGATGAAGAATAGGATGTTACAAAGAAAAAAGTATTAAAAGAGATAAATTTAGATTGACAGAGCAATAATCATAGATTGACGCGGATAGACAAATGAGAGGATAAGATAGAGAAAAGGAGGTTAAAAAAGATAGATGGGAATACAAATTGTCAAAGAGATAAAAAATAGTGGATCGATAAAGGATGGGATATGATGGAGAAGAGGGGATTGAAAAAGATAGACGTGAATTTAGATTGAAAAATAGATTTAAAAAAAGGGACGTGGATAGGCACAGGATAGGATGAAATAACGAATAGGGTTTCGAAAGAGAGAAACATAAATTTAGAATGAAAAATAGATAGAAAAAGATAGACGTTGATAGACGTAGTATAGGATGAGGTATGAGAGAAGAGAAGATTCAAAAGGAAAGACCAGAATTTAGATTAATCGAGAGACAGAAAAATATTGATGTGGATAGGTGAGGGGTAGGATATGATGGAGAAGGGGCGATTGAAAAAGATAGACGTGAATTGAGGAGGAACAGAATGACGAAGAAAAGAGAAGGTTAAAAAAGATAGACGTCAATTCCAATCGAAAAATAGATAGGAAAAATTGACATGAATAGAAAAAAGATAGGATGAAATAGCGAATAGGGTATGGAAAAAGAGGAACTTGTATTGAGATTGAAAAAAAAAATAGAAAAAGGTGGATGTTGACACGTGTAGAAAAGGATCAGATGAAGAAGAGAAGAAAATATTGACGTGGATGGATAAAGAATAGGATGTTACAGAGAAGAAAGTATTAAAAGAGATAGTTTTATATTTACATAGTGAAAATAAAAGATTGACGCGGATAGATAAAGAAGAGGATAAGATAGAGAAGAGGAGGTTAAAAAAGATAGATCGGAATACAGATTGACAGAGAGATAGAAAATACTTATGTGGATAGATAAAGGATGGAATATGATGGGTAAGAGGGTATTGAAAAAGATAGACGTGAATTTAGATTGAAAAATATATAGAAAAAGAGCGACGTGGATAGGCAAAGAATAGGATGAAATAGCGAATAGGGTATTGAAAAAAAAACATGAATTTAGAATAAAAAATAGGCAGAAAAAAAAGACGTTGATAGACGTAGTATAGGATGAGGTATAAGAGAAGAAAAGATTTAAAAAGATAGATGGAAATTTAGATTAACCGAGAGACTTTTAAATATTGATGTGGACAGGTGAAGGGTAGGATATGATGAAGAAGGGTCGATTGAAGAGAAAAGACGTGAATCGAGGAAAAACAGAATGACATAGAGAAGAGAAGGTTAAAAAAGATAGACGTCAATTCAAATTAAAAAATAGATAGAAAAAATTGACATGGATAAACAAAGGATAGGATAAAATAGCGAATAGGGTATTTAAAAAAAAATACTTAAATTTAGATTGATAAATAGATAGAAAAAGGTGGATGTTGATACGTGTAGAAGAGGATGAGATAGAGGAGAGGAAAAAATATTGACGTGAATGGATAAAGAATAGAATGATATAGAGAAGAAGGTATTGAAAGAGATAGTATGAGATTGATAAAGTAATGATAAAAATTGATGCGGATAGATAAAGGAGAGGATGAGAAAGAGAAGAGAAGGTTAAAAAAGACAGATGGGAATGCAGATTGGTAAAGGGATAGCAAAAGATTGACGTGCACAATTAAAGGACAGGATGAAATAGAGAAAAGGAGGTTAAAAAAGATAGACGTGAATTAAAAACTGAAAAATAAATAAAAAATACAGAAGCTGATATATGTGTGATACAGTAAGATAGAGAAGAGGAGACTAAAAAAAATAGAGGGGAATTCAGATTAACAAAGATGGAAAAGATTGACATGAATATATAAATGATAGGATGAGATAGAGAAGAAGATATTGAGGAAGATAAACGTGGATTTAAATTGACAAAGAGATGAAAAAAGATAGAAGCTGATAGATGTAGGATACGATGGGATAGAGAAGATGAGATCCAAGAAGATAGATAGGGACTTAGATTAACAGAAAGATAGAAAAAGATTGATATAAATAGGATACAATAGGATACATTTTATTCATATCTTTCTATCAATAAAACTTTAAATTATTAAAAAACATAGGATCCCTGTCTGTTCAATTTCAGCAGAGGTTGTCCAAAAAAGGCTTTTTTCAAAAATAACCGCTAACCAATTAGACATTTAACCTTAAGAAAAGCTAATTCAGTTAAACTTTAAATCGTTTTCCGCTTCTTTTTCCATTTAAACTAATTTTACATAGTTTAGTTTTCCAGGATAATATTCAGAGCAAATTTCAAATTTTGGACTACACAGGTCAAAATGCTTCAAAATGGAGAGATATTTCATAAAAAAATGAAAAAAGAATGTTTTTAAATAAAATTAATGTGGGTACTATAACAAATGAAATCTTAAATGCTTTAAATTCCTAACATTTCTAGTAAAAATATTGTTCTTTCAACAAAATATAGATGAGTTTTTACCAAAGAGTTAAATTTTCAACTAAAAAGATGAATTTTCAACCAAGAACATTAATTTTTCTACCAAAAAAGTCAAATTTTTAAACAAATAGTTGAATTTTGAACTAAAAAGGACTATTGTTTAACCGAAGATGAAATTTTTAAATTTTTACTTATAAACACAATATTTTTAACCGAAAAAGATAAAATTACAAACAGAAAAGGTCCATTTTTAAACCAAACAGACGAATTTTTAACTAGAAAAGATCCATTTTCTACCAAAACTGAAATAGTAAAATTTTTTGTTCAAAAGGTTAGTTTTTAAACAAAAAATACGATTTTTTAACAGAATAATTATATTTTCGACCAAATTGATGATTCTTCAAACCGAAAAAGTTAATTTCTAATAAATTAGTTGAGCTTTTAACCAAGATAAAAGAACTTATTTGCAACAAAATAGTTGAATTTGTAACTAAAGAGATACATTTTTGACTACAATGAATCTTCAACTAAAAAAAATCCATTTCCAATCAAGTACTTGAGCATCAAACCAAATAGTTAAATCTTTGACTAAAAAAGAGAAATTTTGAATTGAAAATAGTTGATTTTAAAAAGATTTAATAGTTGTTATTTTTACCAAAAAAATTTAATTTTAAATCATAACCAAATACATTTAACCAGAAAGACGAATTTTCATTAAAATAGTTAAATCCTCAACCAAACAAATTAATTTTCAAGCAAACAGTTGCATTTTTAACCAAAAAATATTGAAATTCTAATAAAGCAATTAAATTTTTAACCACGAAATATTTTTTAATTAAGAAGAAAACAAAATTTCAACCATATTATTGAATTTTCTACAAAACAAATTGAATTTTTAAACAAAAAGATATTTTTAAATTAAAATTATCGAATTTTCTATAAAAAAATTTAATTTTCTATAAAAAAATTTAATTTTCACTAAACTGTTGCATTTTTAATACAAAAAATAAACAATTTCTAACCGAAAAGATGAACTTTTAACAAAAGAGCAGAATTTAACCTCATTATACCTAGACTGCATTACTATTAGTGAAAAAACATTACCTAGATTTTTGGCAGAATTTTAAAAACGCTAGAAAACTAGATTATTATTGTTCTTATTTCACGTAATTTCAAAAATAAATATATAACATTATCATAAAATTTTTGTATCATGTTTTTTTTTTAATTCATGAAAATTGATATTTGAACCTCAGAATTATTATATAGTATTTTCGTACAATATATACGAAATTAAACCACGGCATTTATCTTAAAATATAACAATTTGTAAGTGTAGGTTTGATTTTAAAGTCAAATTATGTTTGTTTAAAATGACCGATTTCCTGTACAGAACGTTAACATACCCCATTATTCTTTAAATATTGTAAACATTTTTTGAAATTAATGATTTTATGTCAACAATATCAATTTGAAACAAGAACCTAACATAACCTAACCAAAAATTGTTTATGGTAGCAAATTTTTTTTTCAATTCAACTTTTTTTGTTTAAAAGTATCGACTTCCGGTAAAACATGCTAAAGTAACCAAAAATTGTTTTAAAATCGCAAATCTTCCTACAAATCTATGCCGATTTTCGCTAAAAACGCGAGCATAGCCTAAAATTGTTAGAAAAAAATTTCATCTACTTTGGAAACCAATAATTTTTAATTCAAAATATATTTTCTGTATGAAACGTCAACAAACCCAGAAACGATACAAAAATTCAGAATTTAATGATGTTGAATAATATCCGATGAACATTAATAATCTGCAAAATCTCATGATTTTTTAAAATTAAAAATACCACTTTTAGATGATAAACGCTAGCATAACATTACAAAATTTGCTGCAAATAGTAAATCTTCTTTGAAATCTAATTTTTTTTATGTTTTATTTTTTATTTGTAATAACTGATTTTCTGTAACAAACGTGAGTGTAACTTGAAGCTGTATGAAAATTAAAATGTTGTTCGAACTATAATGATTTTTGTTGTATAATACAATTTTTTGTGTGAAACACTAATGTAACCTAAAATTGTTAAAAAATTACGAAATTTGAAAATCTAGTTATTTTTACTTAAAAATGTCAATTCACAGTTAAAACGCTAAAAACTGAAAAATGTAAATTACTAAAAAAAGTTTAATCTATGAAATTTAATTATTTCTGATTAAATACACTTATTTTCTGTGTAAAACGCTAATATAAGCCAAATTATGTAGAAATTTTTAATCTTTATTGAAACATAATGATATAGTATTACATTTTTTAAAATAATAATTTTCAGTAAAATGTACTAAAATAGAGCATGTATATAACCAATTTTTGTATCATAAATAAATATGTTTCATATTTATATATAATACATTTTTTTAATTCTGAAAAAGTATAGAAGTTATTTTGACGAAAAAAGGAACAGTTTTTAGTGGACCCTTTGTAGACAAAAAAACCTTTCTTGGACCACACTTATATTTATTTATTACTTTGATTAATGTTTCAGATTGCATTTAAGTAGTAATTATACCTAGGCTGTATTAATTTCAGAAAAATACATCACACGGATTTTTGACTGAATCATAAAAAAATATTTAGGGGTCTCGCATGTCCATGTTAAAAAAATTATTGTTTCGTTTTGAATTGTCGCTGTTAACTAAATATGTTACGTTCTTATATCTAAATTGTATTACTTTCACTGAAATACATCACCCAGATTTTTGAAAGAATTATTTAATATATTTCAAAACGGCTTGCGAGATCCCTAAATATATATTGAATTAAATCAAAAATATGCGTGATTTATTTCACAGAATGTAATGTAGTGCAGATATGCTTGAATAACATAATTCATTCA
>JAUELO010008376.1:0-11611 GCA_032357855.1 Amphibolips quercusostensackenii
TAATTTTAATTTTAATTTTAATTTTAATTTTAATTTTAATTTTAATTTTAATTTTAATTTTAATTTTAATTTTAATTAAATTAATTTTCTTTAAACACAAATTTTGAAGCTTTTTAAAGATTTAAAAAAGTTTTACGACAATAAAAAATTTTTTTTTCAATTCCTGGAAAAATCGAAACTGATTAAGACTTTGAGATGTTTTAAAAATATCTAGAAATTATTTAAAACTTGAAAACATTTTAAGAAGGTTAGAAAAAAGTACATTTTTTAATATTTGGAAAAAAAGCTTGAAGCTTTTTAAAAACTTTAAAAGGTTTCACGATAATATAAAAATTTCTACAATTCCTAGGGAAATTTAAACTGATTCTTTATTTTGAAAAATAAATTTTAAGAAAAAATTGACAAATATTTGAAAACATTTAGAAGTTTGCAAAAGGTTTAGAATGAGTTTTTGAGCAAATACAAATTTTGAAGCTCGTTAAAGATTTTAAAAAGTTACACGATAATAAAAAAAAAGTTTTTAATTCGTAGAGAAATTTAAACTGATTTTTTATTTCAAAAAATAAATTTAAAAAAAGGACGAATATTTAAAAACATTTACAAGTTTGCAAAAGGTTCAAAATTAATTTTTGACAAATACAAATTTTAAAGCTTTGTTAAAGATTTTAAAAAGTTTTACGATAATAAAAAAAATTTTAGAATTCCTGGGGGGATTTAAGATGATTATTTATTTCAAAAAATAAAATTAAAAATAAAAATCGACAAATATTTAAAAACATTCATAGGTTTGCAAAAGGTTCAAGATTAATTTTTAGAAAATACAAATTCTGAAAAAATAAAGTTTAAGAAAAACTTGACAAATATTTTTTATTATTTCTTCAAATTTCGAAAAAGAATATAGACGAATTTAAAGCAAAAATTTTCATTAGCATTATTACAAAGTTTTATAGAACATTCGAATAAATTCATAAGACATTTAGAAGTTTCGAGAATATTTGAAACTGATTTAATACTTAAAGACATTTCAAAAAGGTTAAAAAAAAGGACATTTTTTAATATTTGGAAATAAAAAATTTTTAAGCTTTTTAAAAATTTTGAAAGGTTTCACGATATTAAAAAAATTCCTCAAATTCCTTGGAGAATTTAAACTGATATTTTATTTTCGAGTGAGTTTAAAAAATATTTAAAAAATTTTTTAATATTTAAAATTAAATTAATAAATGAACACATTTCAAAAAGATTAGAAAAAATGTACATTTTTTAATATTTAGAAATAAAAAATTTGAAGATTCTTAAAAATTTTGAAATGTTTCACGATAGTAAAAAAATTCTTGGAATTCCTGCGGAAATTTAAACTGATTTTTTCTTTGAATAAATAAAGTTTAAGAAAAAAATGACAAATATTTGAAACAAAGTGGCTCGTTGTCTTGAAATTCGAAATGACAAGTGCAATATTTTTCATAATTTTTTTCCAAGTCACCCAATTTTTTGGGACGACTAGACACAGCCTATTTAAAAACATTTGGAATTTTGCAAAAAATTCAAAATTAATTTTAAAAAAAGACAAATTTTGAAGCTTCTTAAAGATTTTAAAAAGTTTCACTATAATAAAAAAAATTCCTAAATTTCCTAGGCAAATTTAAACTGATTTTTTATTTTAGAAAAGAAATTTTAAAACAATTGACAATAATTTAAATACATTCAAAAGTTTGCAAAAGGTTTAAAATTCATTTTTAAGAAATACAAAGTTTTAAGCTTGTCAGAGATTTTAAAAGTTTCACGATTATAAAAAAGATTCCTAAAATTCGTGAGGGAATTCAAACTGATTTTTTATTTCGAAAAATAAATTTAAGGAAAAAAATAACAAATATTTAAAACATTTAGAAGTTTGCAAAAGGTTCAAAAATAATTTTTGAAAAATACAAATTTTGAAGCTTCTTAAAGATTTTAAAAAGTTTTACGATAATAAAAAAATTTTCTTAAAATTCGCAGGAAAATTTAAATTGTTTTTCATTTTATAAAATAAATTTAAAAAAAGGACAAATATTTAAAAACATTTACAAGTTCGCAAAAGGTTAGAAATTAATTTTTGAAAAATACAAATTTTGAAGCTTGTTAAAGATTTTAAAAAGTTTCACGATAATAAAAAAATTCTTGAAATTCGCAGGGAAATTTAGACTGATTTTTTATTTCGAAAAATAAATTTAAAAAGAAGGACAAATATTTAAAAACATTTACAAATTTGCAAAAGATTCAACATTAATTTTTGAAAAATACAAATTTTAAAGCTTGTTAAAGATTTTAATAAGTTTCACGATAGTAAAAAAAAATTCTTGAAATTCCTAGGGGAATTTAAACTGATTTTTTATTTCAAAAAATAAACTTAAAAATAAAAATTGACAAATATTTAAAAACCTTTAGAAGTTTGCAAAAGGTTCAAAATTAATTTTCGGAAAATACAAATTTTGAACAAATAAATTTTAAGAAAAACTTGACAAACATCTTTAATTATTTCTGAAGATTTCGAAAAAGAATATAGACGATTTTGAAGCAAAAATTTTTTATTAGCATTATTACAAAGTTTTATGAAACATTCGAATAAATTCATAAGAGATTCAAAAGTTTTAAAAATATTTAAAACTGATTTAATACTTGAAGACATTTTAAAAAGGTTAGAAAAAACTATATTTTTTAATATTTGGAAATAAAAAATTTTTAAGCTTTTCGAAAGTTTTGAAAAGTTTCACGATAATAAAAAAATTCCTCAAATTCCCTAAAAAATTTAAACTGATTTATTATTTTCGATCAAGTTAAAAAAGTATTCAGAAATTTTTCAATATTAAAATTAATTTAATAAACGACAACATTTAAAAAAGGTTTAAGAAATTAACATTTATTAATATTTAGAAATAAAAAACTTAAAGCTTCTCAAGGAGTTTAAAAGGTTTCACGATAAAAAAAAAATTTTCTTGAAATTCATAAGATAATTTGAACTGATTTTTTATATTGAAAATTAATTTGATTAGAATATTCAAAAAGACTCAAGAACATTTTAAATGATTTACAAAATTGTCAAAAAAAAAGGATGTAAAAGATTTGAAGACAATTTTTTCTTACTTTTCACAATATTAAAAAAATGTTTGGAAAAATTCGAATAGTTTTAAAAAATATGTAGAAGGCTTATAAGGTTTAAAAATAATTTGAAAAATTGTTTGAAATTTGAAAATTTTTTTAAAATCAAAAAAATGTAAATTTTGGAAGGCTTGAACAAAATTTAAAAGCTTTTTAAGAAGATAAAAAATGTGCACTTGCAAATATTTTTAAATAAAAATGTTGACGCTTTTGAGCATTTTGAAAGGTTTCAGGGTAATAAACAAATTTTTCTTAAATTTATGGGAAATTCTTGTAAAAATTCAGATAATTTTAAAAGACATTTAGAAGGTTTGAAAGTTATGGAAATAGTTGAAATAAATTATTTAGGAGGCTTCAAAAAATTAAAAAAACTTGTTTTAAGATTTCTGTAAAAATTTTTGATTACTTTTTATTTTCAAAAATTAATTTTTAAAAAATTTCCAAATATCCTAAAATATTTCAAAAGATTTCTACATTAATTAGATGTCGAAAAAGTACAATTTTTTTATTTTTCAGGATTTTGCAAAAATTTCTGAAAATTTTGAGTGAGTTAAATTTAACAGAATATCAAAAAATAATTTAAAACATTTCAAAAGATCCCCAAAACTGTCAAAACAGAAGAAGAAATTTTTCAGAATTTGAAGAAAATTTTTTGAAAAATTCGAAATATTTTAAAAGAAATTTAGAAGGTTTTGAAAGTTTTAAAAAT
Organism: Amphibolips quercusostensackenii; assembly: GCA_032357855.1. NCBI lineage: Eukaryota > Metazoa > Arthropoda > Insecta > Hymenoptera > Cynipidae > Amphibolips > Amphibolips quercusostensackenii. Next base: position 3,842 of record JAUELO010008376.1, read on the forward strand.
GATTAAACAATGATTTTAATCTAAAAATTTTTCTAAGGATTCAAAACATAATGTAAATCCTTGAGATTCTTAAGATTCCTAGGAAAATTTTTAATGACTTTATTTTCAAAAATTAAAAAAAAAATTAAAAAGGTATTAAAACGTTTCAAAATATTTCTACAAATTTCGAAAATATGAAATTTAAACGGATTTTCTATTTTGGAAAAAAAACTTCAGAAAAAATTGACAAACATTTCAAAACACTTTAAATTATTTTCTAAATTTTCGAATAAGAATATGGACGATTTTAAAGAAATTTTTTTTTCAATTAGCGAGATCACAAAGTTTTATCGGAAATTGAATCAAGTTTAAGAGACATTTAGAAGTTTCAAAAAGATTCAAAATTAATTCAAATCTTGAAAACATTTTTAAAAAGTCAAAATCAATTTATATTTCTGAATATTTGTAAATAAAAATTTTTAAACTTCTTGAAGATTTCAAAAGTTTTTACGATAGAGAAGAAACTTCTTAAAATTCCTAGAAAAATTTGAACCGATTTCTTATTTGAAAAAGTAAGTTCAAGAAGAAATTGGCAATTATTTTAAATTAAAATTATTTCGTTATTAAAAATTGTTTTCTAAAATTTAGAAAAAGAATATGGACGACTTTAATGCAATGATTTTGAATTAGCAACATTACAAAGTTCTATAAAATATTCCAGTAAGTTTAAGAGATATCTTGAAGGTTTAAAAATATTAAAAAATGATTAACCACCTAAAATTTGTTAAGGTTAAAAAGGTGTTCATATTTAAAAATTAATTTAAAGAGAATATTTAAATAAACTTCAAAAGATTTTAAAAGATTTTCTAAATTGTCAAAACAGAATCTAGGAAATTTAAGGGCAATTTTTTTTATTTTTCAAAATATAAAGTAAATTTCTGGAGAAATTCAAATATTCCTAAAGGATGCTTAAAAGGCTTATAAATTTTTTGGAAATAGTTGAAAAATAATTTAAAATTCCTAAAAATTTCTAAAAATTTAAAACAAAATCTAAATTTTTGAAAATTTTGGCGCTGTTTAAAAAGTTTGAAAGGCTTCAAGAAAATAATAAACTTATCTCGAGATTCCTGATAATATTTTTTTATTTTCTATCTAAAAAAATTAATTTCCAAGAAAAATTTAAAAAGTTTTTAGAACATTTCGAAAGACCTTTAAAAATTATTTTCGAAAATTTCTGGAAGATTTAGGGCCATTTTTTTAATTTCAAAATGTTTTTAAAAATTTTAGGAATAGTTCGATTCAGTTGAAAAAATATCCTTGAAACTTCTAAAAATCCTAAATATATTTTAAACTGACTCGGATATTTTCTAAAAATTTTTAAAGTACTAAGAAATAAAAAATAATACCTTTTCGATACTTATGAAATCTTCAAAATTTGATTTTGAATTTTCCCGAAAATCTTAGGAAAATTGGATATTTATATAACCTTAAAAACTAATCAACAAATAAACATCAAAAAGGGACGCTTATGTAAAATTTTAATTTTGTATTTGGTTAAAAATCCGTCTTTTTGTTTTGAAAATTATTTTGTTTTAGTTAAGAATTCTACTATTTTCTTTAAAATTAATTTTGTTTGTTAAAAATGAAACTGGTTGAAAAGTAATCTTTTTTTATTGAAAATTCATAATTTAAGTTTAAAAATTCGTCTTTTTGATAGAAAATAAATATTCTTGGTAAAAATGATATTTTTGGTCAAAATGAATTTTGTTTAGTTTAGGATTCAGCTATTTTGTTGAAAATTTTTTCTTTTTTGTAATGAATTCAACTATTTTATCATTTAAAAATGAGATCTCTTCTGGTGAAAATATCATTCTTGTATTACATTAATATTTCTAAATAAAAATTTTGAAGCTTCTTAAGCATTTTGAAAGGCTTCACGATAATAATAAAATATTTCTAAAAATTCATGAGATAATTTATAATTATTTTTTATTTGAAAAATTTAATTCTAAGAGAAAATTGACAAATAAATTTAAAAACATTCTAAATGATTTCTAAGATTTTTAAAACAGAATCTGGAAAATTTAAAGCACGACTAAAAAATCCCGAAAAACAAGATTCCCGACACTGTAAATTTCCCGAATGGGAGAATTCCCGAATAATAAAATTCCCGAATGGGAAAACTCTAGCGTAATAGAATTCCCGCATAGTTTATAATATCACCGATTTGGAAAATTCTTGAATAAAAAAATTCCGGACAGCTTATAAGATTACTGAATTTGAAAATTCCCGAATAATAAAATCCCCGATAGAAAATTTCCGAATTATAGAATATTCAAACTGGAAAATTCCCGAATTTAAACAATTAAATCATTTTTATAAATGTATTTTATCATCACAAAATACAGTCATAAAATATTAATTTAAATAGTTATTTTTAAGGTTTGAAGTTTTGAGAGTTATTATTTAAATTTGAAATATCACTAATTAATCATAATATATTTTTGGGTGACAGAATTAAAACAATAAAATTCTTTCATAAATATATTTTAATCAATAAAAATACTATAAAGAAATATTATTTTGAAAAATATATTTTCAATGTTTAAAGCTTAAAAAAATATTATTTAAATTTAAGTTCACAATAATTAAAAAAAATATATTTTTGGGAGACCGAATTTAAACAATTGAATTATTTTTAATAAAGTAATTTATTAATTAAAAATACAAGAATAAAATATTATTTTAGAGTATTATTGTCAATGTTTGAAGTTTAAAAAAATTATTATTTAAATTTTAAATAGCAATAATCAAACATAATATATTTCTAAGTGACCGAATTTAAACAATGAAATTCATTGATAAATATAATTCAATCAATAAAAATACTAGAATAAAATATTATTTTAAAGAATTATGTTTAATGTTTAAAGTTTAAAAAAATAATACTTAAATATAAACTCGCAATAATTAAAAATAATATATTTTTGGGAGCCCGAATTTAAGCAGTTGAATTATTTTTAATAATATATTCTATTAATTGAAAATGCAGGAATGGAATATTATTTTAAAGAATTATTTTTAATGTTTGAAGTTTCGAAGATTATTATTTAAATTAAAAATAGCAATAAGTAAACATGATATATTACTGGGTGTCGTTTTTTTTTAGAAAAGATAATTCTATAAAATAATATTTTAATATTGTATTTTTAGTAAATAAATATATTTATAACAAAATTTAATTGTTTAAATTCGGTTACTCAGAAATATATTATTTTTAATCATTGCTATTTTGAATTTAAATAATAATTTTCGAAACTTTAAACATTGAAAATATTTCTTCAAGATTATATTTCATTATTTCATTTTAAATTAATGAAATATATTTATAAAAAAATTTGATTGCTTAAATGCAGTCATCCAGAAATACATTATTTTTAATTTTTGTTATTTTAAATTCAAATAATAATTTTTAAAAGCCTAAACATCAAAAATAGTTCTTTAAAATAATATTTTATTATTGTATTTTTAATTGATAAAATATATTTATAAAAATAATTTAATTTTCTGAATCTGGGAATTTCACAACTCGGAAATTCTCCAGTTCGGATATTTCATCATTCGATAACCTTCTGTCGGGAATTTTATTTTTCTGGAATTTTTCAGATTCAGTACTTTTATAAACTTTTGAGAATCTTCTTATTTGGGAATTTTCCAATTCGGTAATATTATAAATTGTTCGTGAATTTTATCATTCGGGAATTTTCCAATTCAGAAATTTTATTATTTAAGAATATCATTACCCGTAAAATTAATTTTTCGGAAATTTTAGAATTCGTGAATTTTACTGTTCTATAATTTTTAAATTCGAAAATTTTCCAGTGTCGGGAATTTTATTTTCCGGTATTTTTCAGCTGTCCCAAATTCACAGGATTTTTTGTTATTTTTCAGAATTTAAAAACATTTGTTGAGAAAATTTGAATAATTTGAAAAGATATATAAACAATTTCAGTGTTTTGAAAAAGATTAAAAAATAATTTTTAATTTGAAAAAATTTACGAAAATTCAAAACAAAATATAAATTTTTGAAGATTTCGGAAAATTTTTTTAGGTTTTAAAAGAACTTTGACATGCTTTAAGAAAATAAAAAAACTCTTTTTAGGATTCCTAGGAAAATTTTAATCATTTTTATATTTTTTCAAATTATTTTCTAAAGAAAATTTTAGAAGGTTTTAAAATAGGTGTAAATATTTCTACAAATATCGAGAAAAATTTGAAAGATTCAAGGGTATTTTTTTGTTATTTTAAAAGATGTTTCAAGATTTTTAAAAATAATTTAATTAAGTTTCAAATATATTTATTTTAAAAACTCATGAAAGTCCTACATATCTTTTAAACCCTCCTTCAAATTTTCCTAAAATTTTGAAAAATCCTGCAAAATTAAAAAATTATACTTTTTTCAATATCTCTGAAATCTTCAAAAACCTCTTTGAATTTCTTTAAGAATCTTACAGAATGATATTTATATAAAACTAACAGGAAATGAACAAATAAATCTAAAAAAAAAAATATTCATTTGAAATTTTTTGTATTCAAAACCATTTATCTTCTCAAATTATAATTTGAGTTAAATTTTTTTTCTTTCTTGTCTGAAAAACTTTTTCAAAAGGCTTGAAGAAAACAAAATATTTTTCTTGTGGCTTGTGAACAAATTTTCTAATTTATGAAAATTATTCTGAAAAATCAATTTTTAAAGAAAATTTTTAAAAAGGTTTTAAAACAATTGAAAAAATTTCTACAAATTTAAAATAAAATTTTTGAATTGGCAATGTTACAAAGTTTTATAAAACACTAGATCATGTTTTAAAAACGTTTAGAAATTTCAAATAGATTTAAAATTCAATTTAAAACTTAAAATCATTTTTAAATGGTCAGAAATAACGTACATTTTTGAATATTCTAAAAAAAAAATTTTTAAGCTTGTCAAAGATTTTCGGACGTTCCACGATGATAAAAAATTGCTTCAAAACCATGGAAAAATTTATACTAATTTTTTATTTTGATAAATAAATTTTAAGAGAAAATTAACAAAAGTTTCAAGGCACCTTAAATGTTTTCCCGAAATTTGAAAAAAGAATGTAGACGATTTTACAGCAACATTCTTCAATTATCAAGATCACAACGTTTTATGAAAAAAAATCGAGTAAGTTTAAGAAATATTAGGAAATTTTAAAAAAATTTTTAATTATTTTCAAACAAAAGCAAAAATTTCAAAAGTTAAAATAGGTAAATTTTTCAAAATTTGAAAATAAAAATTTTGAAGCTTCTGAAGAATTTTAAAAAATTTTACGATAATAACAAATATTTCTTGAAATTCATGGAATAACTTAAAGCAATTTTTCATTTCAAAAAATTAGTCTTAAGACAATATTTTAAAAAACTTTTAAACATTTCAAATTTCCAGCGATCAAAAAAATTGTCTCAAAAGAATGTGGAAGATTTAAAGGCATTTTTTTATTTTTCAAAATTTTAAGAGAATTTTTCGAAAAAGTTAGATTATTTTAAAAGATGTTTAGAAGGCTTGAATGTTTTAAGAATGTTTAAAAAATATATTAAAGTTTAGATAATTTACAAAAAGAATAGAAACAAAAAGCCAATTTTTTTATGATTCCGAAAAAATTTTCGATGCTTTAAAAAAGAGCTTTCAATGTCTTCAAGGAAGTAAAAAACTTTTCTTGAGATTTATGGGAATTTTTTTTATTTAAAAAAGTTTTCTTTCTGAAGAAAATTTAACAAAATTTTTTTAATATTTCAAAATATTCATCTTCTTGGTTTAAAATTTAACCATTTCACTTTTAGGAAACAAATCTTCTATGTTAAAAAATTATTTACAGAAAATTAATTTTTCTTTTTGAAAATTGATGTATTTTGTTAAAAAATTGTCTTTTCTGATCAAAAATAAATCATCTTGGCTCAAAAGTTTATCCTCTTCAATTAAAAATTCAAGTCTTCGTGTCTAAATTAATCTGGGCTTTTGCTTGAGAATTCAACAATTTTGTAGAAAACTTAGCTATTCAGTTAAAAATTAACTTTTTTGTAAAAAAAAAACATTTTTTGTTTAAAAATAAAATTTTGGGTTGAAAATTCAACCTTTTTGTCAAAAACATGGTAATTTTTCATATTTAACAATTTTGTTGAAAATTATTCTATTTTGTTAAAATGCACGTTTTTGCCAGAAAATTTTTTTTCTCGATGAAAAATTTATCTTTTTGGACAAAAATTTGACTATTTACTTTGAAATTAATATTTTTCTGTTTAAAATTCAACTACTTGGCTGAAAGTTAAATTAGTTTGTTAAGAATAAATATTTTTTATGAATTACCTTCTTGTTTAGATATTTATTTATTCCATTTTCATGAAATTATTCCGAGAGGTCAAAAAAGAATCTTTTGAGTTAAACTCTTTTCTGAAAAATTCAATTTTTTTTAAATTTATCATTTTAGTTAAAAATTTATTTTCTTGTTAATAATGTAACTATTTTGATAAAAATTCGAAGTTTTTTTATTCAAAATGCATTATTTAAGTAATCATGTAAATATTCTATTTTTGGTTAAAAATTGATATTTTTATTAAAAATTAATCTTTTTTATCTAAAAATGCATGCCTTTTGTTAAAAGTTTGTCTTGATTGGTCGAAAATAAATCTTTGTGTTTAAAAATTCATCGTTTTTAATAAAGAATTCAATTTTTTTAATTCTGAATTCATCTAATTTGGTTAAGGATTCACCAGTTTAGTAGAAAATTAAATTATTTAGTTGAAAATTAACTTTTTTGTTAAAACTTTATATTTTCAGTTTAAATTAAATTATTTGGTTAAAAATTAAACTATTTTTATGAAAATTTGACTTTTTGTAGAAATTAGCTTTTTGATTTAAAAATGATATTTTTAAATAAAAATTTATACAACTTTCAACTATTTAGTTAAAATTTTATTTATTTATTTTTTTTTGAAAATTCAACTGCTTTTTTAAAAGTGGACTTAATTTTTTTATTATTATTTTTTTTCTTTAATTCACCTTCTTCAGATACTTAATTATTCCACTTCGAATATTTTTATTGGAAATTTATTTCTTTGGTTAAATATGTAAATATTTTGTGAAAAATTCCTTTTTTTTTTAGTTAAAAATTTATTTTTTCAACTAACAATGTAATTATTTCACTTTTTGTTGCAAATTATTATTTTTATTGAAAATTGATATTTTTATTAAAAATTAATGTTTTCTATTTGAAAATTTATTCTCTTTGTTTAAAATATCACCTTTCTGGTTCTCAATTATTCTGGTTTAATTAACGATTGAAAATTTTGTTAGAAAATTAAACTATTTAATTAAAAATGAACTTTTTTGTAAAAATTTTATATTTTTTTATTTAAATTTAACTATACGGTCAAAAATGAAACTAGTTTAATAAAAATTTAACTTTTTGGTATAAAATCAGCTTTCTCTTCAAAATTTTTTTCTTTTTTAATAAAAATTAATTTTTTTATTAAAAAATTTCACTATTCTATTTCTGGTTTAAAATTTATCCTTTATAAGTCAAAAATTTATATATTTTGTTGAAAATTCAATATATATTTTGACTTCCAATCTTAGAAATTTAAATTGTTTTATACCAAATTTAATTTTGTTATGTATATTAATTTTATTTAAAAGAATTTATTTCTCCATTATTACCCTATTTTCATGAAAAATAACTCTTTTTCGTATATCATGATAAAATTTTGGACGACCCC
>JAUELO010008399.1:0-11611 GCA_032357855.1 Amphibolips quercusostensackenii
ATAGAGATATTTTGGTCTGATCACGTTTTACCAAATTTTACCGTCATTACCAGACATTACCGGTAAGGTCAGGTATTACCACAGTCAGGCAGAGCAGTGCTTATTACTACCTCTACCTCATCCAATATGGCGGCTAAAGCTTCGAAATTTTAGAAATTTTTTGGTTGGTTGTATGCTTGCAAATGGCAGCCTCAACATTTCGCTTCATTTGTGGGCATTTTTTGCGTGTTCCTTGTCAACCTCAGTGTACACTTTCCATACCTTTTCTGTGTCCTATTTACCTCCTCACTTTCCTTCCACCCCCACACTTTCACTACACATAGTAGCACACGCATTACTAGCGAGTCAAACAATTTTATTCTCCTTTCAAAATCATCTGTGAATAACCTCTTTCCTAACCCCCACACCCGCCTCATCACCCCATTTACCCTCCTCATTCTCTCTTTTATATGTCCATCCATTCCTCCGAAACAAGAAGCTCAGGTTCACAAAATCTTTCACCTCCTGCACCACCTTTTCCTTTTCTTTCCACATTCCTCCCTGACCTCTTCCCCCTCCTTTTCTGAACACAATAACATTAGACTTTTCCGCATTTAGCTCTAACCTATTCTTACCCAGGTATCTTCTCAACCTCTTCATCATCTCCTTTAAGGCCTCCTTGCTTCTTGCCAGCAGCACTATGTCATCTGCGTATGCGAGTGACTAAATTATAACCCCTCCTACCCTAAGTCCTCCTACCACTATGGCATCCAGCTTGCTTTCCATATCCGCGATTAGAATCACAAAAAGCGTTAGGCTAAGCGGACACCCTTTCCTCAACCCTCTATCCTTCCAGAATCCCTCCAAAATCCCCTCCCCTTCTCTTACCTTATGTCTTGTCTTTTCATATATCTCCCTTACCCTCTCTATTGGGCCTCTTTATACTTCCCTCTCCTCCATTGCCTCCCACAACCTTCCCTTATCCACCGAAAGAAAAGCGCCTTTGAGAATCACAAGAAACAAAAAACTCTTGACTCCTTCTTCGCCAATTCTCTATCCACTACGTGCTGCAGAACATAGATACTGTCCACAGTACCCCTACCCGCCCTAAAGCCCGCTTGCGTCTCCGGAAGTATACCTTTACCCTCGCCTCGCCGCCACCACCATCGCGTATACTTCATACACAGTATTCATTAGCGTAATCCCTCTATAATTTTCTCGCCTATCCTCATCTTCTGTTTTACATAGTGACACTATTTACCCCACTCTTGACCCTTCTGGGAATCCGTTCTCCCCTTCATACTTTCTTCACTACCTTCTTCAGCCTCTTCCTAACCTTTTATGTACTGAACAGTCACGCTTTGTTCTACACACCATCCAGCCCTGCTGCCTTTGACCTTCTTAACTTCCTTATCTGTTTATCTATCTCCTTGACGTCGAGGTCCTTCATCTCTGCCTTCCTCGTTCTTCTACTTCCATCATATCTCTTCCTTAAATCAGAGCCCTGAAAAGATTCTTTAAAAAACTCCCTTTACTGCTCACTCCCTATCTTTTTGCTGATCCCCACCCTTTCACATCAATCCAAACCCTTTTTCTCATTTCTACCTACTCCTTCCTTTTCGCAGTTCCCTCTTTTCACTTCTTATACTTCCTATTTACCTTTTTTTTTAGCTTTTTATATTTCCTATCCCACCACGGCTTCAGCATTTTTTTCTTTTTTTTTTCTTAATACCTTCTTTGGCACACACCCTATCACTTTCTCTCTGAAATCCTCCTATATCTCTTCCACTGACTTCCTTTTAAAGCGTACCTTCCATAACTGCTCCTGATACTTTTCTATCGACTCCCTCGTCCAACTCACCCTCTCCCCCGTCGACACTTCTTCCACACCTTGCCTTCCGACGCTTTCTTCCATTATGCACAACCCTGATGGCTGATAGTCTGATTCTACCCTTCCTTCCATTGCAAATCTCTCTGCCTCCTCCCACCCTTGCATATTCATGACAACGTATTCTATTACCAAAACCCCTAACTTATTTACGTATGTATATTCTACATTTTTATCATTAGTTATCATACCATTCGCCACCGCCCATCCTCTATTGTTCGTATAATCCGAAAATCATTATTAAGCTTCATTAAACCAGTGAATATAGTGGGAACAAAAATTTCGATAGTAAAATTTCTAAAAGAATTTTGTTCACAAAAAATCAAAAAATCAGTATAGACCTTCATAAAACCAGTGAATATAGTTGCAAACAAAATTTCGATAGTAGATTATAAAAAAATCAGTATATCAGTATAGATGTTAATAAAACCAGTAAATATAGTAGGAACAAAAATTTTAATAATGAAATTTCGAGAAAAAAAAATTTTTATGAAAAATCAAAAAAACATTATAGAACTTCATTTAACCAGTAAATATAGTGCGAACAAAAGTTTCGATAGTGAAATTTCTAACAAAAAAATTTTCAAGAAAAATAAAAAAATCAGTATAGACCGACATAAAACCATTAAATATCGTTGCAAGGAAAATTCCAATAATTAAATTTCAAGAAAATTCTTTTCATGAAAAAACAGAAGAAAATTTTTAATAAAAAATTAAATAATCAAATAACCAGTGTAGACTTTTAATAAACCAGTAAATATAGTGGAAACGAAAATTTCGATAGTAAAACTTCTAAACAAATTTTTTTATAAAAAATAAAAAAATTATTATAGACCTTTATAAACCCAGTAAATATAGTGGGAACGGAAATCTTGATAGTGGAATTCACAAAAAAAATGTGTCATGATAAATAAAAATTCAGGATAGACAGTCATGAAACCAGTAAATATAGGAAAATCAAAAGAACATTTTTCATGAAAAATGAATAATTCAAAAAATCAGTATAGACCTTCATCAAACCAGTAAATATAGTGGAAACGAAAATTTCGATAGTTAAACTTCCAAAAAAAATTTTTTTATGAAAAATCAAAAAATTAATATAGACTATTATAAAACCAGTAAATATAGTGGGATCGAAAATTTCGGTAGTAAAATTTACAAAAGAAATTTTTTGTGGAAAATCAAAAAATCAGTATAGACCTTCATGAAATCAGTCAATATAGTGCTAATTAAAATGTCAACAGTAAAATTTGACAAAAAAATTTTATGAAAGTGAGAAAATCAGTACAGACCTTCATAAAAACAGTAAATGTAATGTAAAGGAAAATTTTGATATTAAAATTTAAAAACATAATTGCTTAATGATAAATCAAAAATTTAGGATAGACTTTCATAAAACCAGCGAATATAGGGAGAAAGAAAACTTCGATAGTGAAATTTCTAAAAAATTTGTTCATAAGAAATCAAAAAATCACTATAGACCTTCATGAAATGAGTAAATATAGTGAGAACGAAAATTTCGATAGTCAAATTTCCAAAAACTTTTTATCGAAAAATGAAAAAATTAGTATAGAACTTCATAAAACCAGTGACTGTAATGGAAACGAAAATTTTGATACAGAAACTTCAACAAACAAATTTTTAATTAAAATTTAAAAAATCAGTATAGACCTTCATAAAACCAATGAATATAGTGACAAGGGAGATTACGATATTAAAATTTTTTTTAAAATTTTCACGAAAAATCAAAAAATCAGTATAGACCTTCATTAAATCATTATGTAAAGTGGCGAGAAAAATTTTGATGATGAAATTTTTTTTTTAATTTTCATGGAAAATCAAAAAATCAGTATAGAACTTCATTGAACTAGTCAATATAGTGGGAACGAAAATTTTGATAGTTAAACATAAAAAAAACTCTTTAATGAAAAATCAAAAATTCAGTATAGACCTTCGCAAAACCAGTAAATACAGTGGGAACGAAAATTTCGGTAGCAAAATTACCAAACTTCTATTTCACGAAAAATCAAAAAATCAGTATAGACCTTCATAAAGCCAGTAAATATAGTGTGTACGAAAATTTCTATAGAAAATTTTTTTAAAAAATGTAATGAGAAACGAAAAAATCCATATACACCTGGATTAAACCAGCACATACAGTTTCAAGGCAAATTTTGATAGTAAAATTTCCAAACAAATTTTTTCACGACAAATCCGAAAATCAGTACAGACCTTCATTAAATCAGTAAATATAGTGGGAACGATAATTTCGATGGTAAAATTTTAAAAAAATGTAATGAAGAATCAAAAAATCAGTATGGACCTCCATTTAACAAGTAAATATAGTGTAGTAGTAGTAGTAAATTTAGTGGCAAGGAAAATATCGATATTAAAATTTTCAAACAATATTTTTCACGAAAAATAAAAAAAAAATCAGTATAGACGTAATAAGACCAGTAAATACAGTAGAAACGAAAATTTCGATGATTAAATTTTTAAAAAAATTTCATGAATAATAAAAAAAAACAGTATGGAACTTCATTAAGCCAAGTAAATACAATGCAAACAAAATTTTCGATAGTGAAATTCCTAACAAAAAACTTATCATGAAAAATTAAAAAATCAGTATAGATCGTCATGAAACCAGTAAATATAAATGCAAGGGAAATTTCAACAGTAAAATTTCAAGAAAATTCTTTTCATGAAAAATCAAAGGAAAATTTTTGATAAAAAATTAAAAAATCACAAAACCAAAATAGGCCTGCATTAAACTTGTAAATATAGTGGAAACGAAAATTTCGATAGTAAAACTTTCTAACAAATTTTTTTATAAAAAATCAAGAAATTAATATAGACCTTTATAAAACCAGTAAATATAGTGTACATAAAATTTTCGATAGTAGAATATCAAAAAAAAAATTCTTTTATGAAAAATCAAAAAATCAGTATACAACTTCATTAAGCCAGTAAATATAAAGGGGACGAAAATTTTGATAGTGAAATTCCAAAAAATAAATTTTTTCATGAAAAAACAAGAAATCAGCGTATAACTTCATTAAATCAGTGAATATAGTGCTAAGAAAAATTTCGACAGTAAAACTTGCAAAAAACATTTTTCACGAACGTGAAAAAATCAGTACAGACCTTTATAAAAACAGTAAATGTAATGGGAACGAAAATTTCGATACTAAAATTAAAAAACAAAATTGTTTAATGATAAATCAAAAATTTAGGATAGACCTTCGTAAAACCTGTAAATATAGTGGAAAAGAAAACTTCGATGGTAAAATTTCTAAAAAATGTGTTTATTAGAAATTAAAAAAAAAACACTATACACCTCCAAAAAATCAGTAAATATAGTGACAAGAGAGATTTCAATATTTAAATTAGAAAAAAAAAGTTCACGAAAAATCAGTGTAGACCTTCATTAAATCAGTATGTATAGTGTCAAGGAAAATTTTGATGGTAAAATTTCAAGTAAAATTTTCTCATTAAAAATCAAAAAATCAGTATAGACTTTTATTAAACCAGTAAATATAGTGGGAACGAAAATTTTGATAGTAAAATATCAAGTAAAATTTTTTTAGGAAGTCAAAAAATCTGTACAGACCATTATAAAATTGTTGAGGAAAAATGAAAAAAACATTATTCACCTTCAATAAATTGATAAATATAGTCCAAACAAAAATTTTGATTGTAAAATTTTAACCGAAAAAATTCTTTAATGAAAAATCAAGAAATCAGTATATACCTTCATAAAGCCATATAATATTGTCGCAATGAAAATTTCGACAGTAAAATTTCAACAACAAAATTTTTACTAAAAATAAAAAAGATTAGTACAGGCGTTTATAAAACCACTAAATATAGTGGAAACAAAAATTTCGATAGTAAAATATAAAAAAAAAATGCTTTCATGAAAAATCAAAAAGTCAGTATGGACCGTCATAAAACCAGTATATATAGTTGCAGGGAAAGTCTCGTTAGTAAAATTACTTAACAATTTTTTACGCAAAAAATCAAAAAATCAGTATAGACCTTCATAAAGCCAGTAAATATAGTGGATACAAAAATTTCGATAGCAAGAATAAAAAAAAATTTTTATGATAAACGAAAAAATCCGTATAGACCTAGATAAAACCAGTATATACAGTTGCAATGGAAATTTTGATAGTAAAATTTCAAAAACAAAATTTTTCACGACAAATCCAAAAATCACTATAAACCTTCATTAAATCAGTAAATATAGTGGAAACGATAAGTTCAATAGTAAAATTTTTAGAAAAATTTCATGAAGAATCACAAAACCAGTATAGACCTTCATTAAACCAGTAAATATAGCGGCAACTAAAATTTCGATGGTAAAATAAAAAAAAAAAAAGAATTTCCACGAAAAATAAAAAAATCAGTACAGACATTCGTGAAACCAGTAAACTTAGTGGCAAGGAAAATATATAGTAAAATTTCCAAAAATATTTTTTACGAAAAATCAAAAAAATCAGTATAGACGTTGATAAATCCAATAAATACTGCAGAAACGAAAATTCCGATGATGAAATTTCAAAATACAGATTTTCATGAATAATCAAAAAATCAGTATAGACCTTTATTAAACCAGTAAAGATAGTGGAAAGACAAATTTCGATGGTGAGACTTCTCAACAAATTTTTTTTGTGAAAAATCAAAAAATTAATATAGACCTTTATAAGACCAGTAAATATAGTAGGAAGGAAAATTTTGTTTGTCAAATTTACGAAAAAAATTTTTCATGAATAATCAAAAAATCAGTATATACCTTTACGAAATCAGGAAATATAGTGCTAAGCAAAATCTTGACGGTAACGTTTCCAAAGAACATTTTCCACGAACGTGAAAATATAAGCACAGACCTTCATATAAACAGTAAATGTAATAAGAACGAAAATTTTGATACTAAAATTTCAAAAAAAGTTTTTCCATGAAAAATCGAAAAATCAGTATCAGTATATCAGTAAAATTTATGAAAAATGTTTGCAATTAAAAACTAAAAAAATACTATAGACCTTCATAAAACCAGTAAATATAGTTGCAATGAAAATTTTTAATAGTAAAACTTCAAAAAAAAATTTTCTCCGAAAATAGAAAAATCAGTACAGACCTTCATAAAACCACTGAAGATAGTGGGATTGAAAATATTCGATAGTAAAATTTTAAGAAAAATGTACATAAGAAATTGAAAAATCGGTATAGACCGTCATTAAACCAGTAAATGCAGTGGAAATTAAAACTTCGATAGTGAAATAAAAAAAAATTTCACGAATAATAAAAAAATCAGTACAAATATTCGCAAAGCCAGTAAATATTGCGGAAACAAAAATTTCGAAAGTAAAATTGGAAAAAAAATTGCATAAGAAATCAAAAAAATTAATAGAGATATTCATTAAACCAGTCAATACAGTGTGAACGAAAATTTCTATAGTAAAATTTCAGAAAATAAAATTTTTAAGCAAAATAAAAAAAATCAGTATAGAAATTCACAAAACCAGTAATTATAGTGTCAACGCAAAATAGAAAAATTCTAAAAATTTGTTTTTATGTAAAACCCAAAAATTAGAATGGTCTTGAACTTTCCAAAAATCCAAACACCCTAAGTTAAAGATAGTAAACCTTTTTTCATGAAAAACTAAAAAATTCAAATTTCCTTCCTAAAAAAACTCTCAAGCATTCCTAAAACCAGTAGATATATCGGCAACATGAATTTCGATAGAAAAATTCCACAATATTTTTTTCATGAAGAACCCAAAACTTGGAAAGGTCTAACCTATCCGAAAATCCAAAGATCCAAAGGTCGAGACAATATAACTCTTTTCATGAAAAATTCATAAATTCAAAGGTTCCTTCCTCATAAAAAAGCCTTCCAAACACAAAAATTAGAAAGGTCTAGTCCAATCCCAAAATCCAAAGGCCGAGATAGTAAAACTTTTTTCCCTAGAAAATCTAAAAATTCAAGGTTCGTTCCTTTAAAAAAACGTCCCTAAAACCAGTAAATATAGTGTCATTAAAAATTTCGATAAAAAAATTCCAAAAATTTTTTTTGATGAGGAACCCAAGAATTGGAAAGGTCAATGTTTCCTTCCTCAAAAAAACGTCCAAACCTTACTGAAGGAAGTAAATATAGTGTTCATTTCGATACAAGAATTCTAAAAACTATTTTTTATGAAAAACCAAAAATTGGAAAGGTAGACCCTTTAAAAAATTAAAAAATCCATATGTCAAGACATCAACATTTTTTTAATGAAAAGTCCAAGATTCAAAGTTTCTTTCCTAACAAAACCTTCCGAACACTTCTAAAGCAAGTAAAAATAGTGTCAACGAAAATTTCGATAGAAAACTCGCAACAATTGTTTCCTTATGGAAAACCTAAAAATTGCAAAGGTTAAGAAATCCAAAAATCCAAATGTCGAGATACTAAAACTTTTTTTTAATGGAAAGTCCAAAATTCAAAGATTATTTCCTGACAAAACCTTTCAAACCTCCATAAAACTAGCGAAAATTGTGTCAACGAAAATTTTGATAGAAGACTCGCAAAAAGTTTTTTTCTGAAAAACCCAAAAATTGTAAATGTCTAAAAATGCGAAATTCCTAAGGTCCAGATAGTAAAACTTATTTTCACGAAAAGTAAAAAATTCAAAGGTTCTTTATCAAAAAAGAACCTTTCAAACCTCCCTAAAACGAGTAAATACGGTAAAAAATTCAAAGGTTCTTTATCAAAAAAGAACCTTTCAAACCTCCCTAAAACGAGTAAATACGGTGTCAATGAAAATTTCGATGAAAAAATTCCAAAAATTATTTTGTATGAAAAACCGAAAATTGAAAAGGTAGATCCTTTAAAAAATCTAAAAATTCATTCGTCAAGATAGTAAAATTTTTTTTCATTAAAAAAAGTTTTTGCAAGTTCTTTAACGAAATTTTTGTTGACACGATTTTTACTAGTTTTAAAGAGGTTTGAAAGGTTTTTTAAAAAAAAAGTCTTTGAATTTTGGGCTTTTTAGGGAAAAAGTTTTATTTTCTCGACTTCTTGATTTTGGGATTTTTGGAAACTTCTAGACCTTCCCAATTTTTGGGGTTTTCGTGAAAAAAAAATGTTTGCGAGTTTTCTATCGAAATTTTCGTTGACACCATTTCTGCTAGTTTTTGGGAGGTTTGGAAGATTTTTTTAGGGAAGAACCTTTTGAATTGTGGACTTTTGATGAAGAAACGTTTTATTGTTTCGACTTTTGGATTTTTGAATTTTCGGACTCTTCCAATTTTTGGGTTTTTTATAAAAACAAAATTTTTGGGAGTTTTATATCAAAATTTTTTTTGACACTATTTTTACTACTTTTAGGGAGGTTTAGAAGGTTTTTTTAGGAAAGAACTTTTGAGTCTTGGACTTTTTATGGAGAGAAGTTTTACTATCTTGATCTTTGGATTTTTCGGAAGGTTTAGACCTTTCCAATTTTTAGGTTTTTCATGAGAAAAATTTTGGCGAGTTTTTTATTGAAATTATTGATGACAATATATTTACTAGGTTTAAAAAGGCTTAAAAGGTTTTTTTTAGAAAAGAGTGTTTAAATTTTGGAATTTTCATGAAAAAAGGTTTTACTATATCGAACATTGTAATTTTTGATGTTAGGAAAGGTTTAGACATTTCTAATTTTTAGGTTTTTTATGAAAAAAAATATTTCCAAGTTTTCTATAAAAATTTTCGTTGACACTATATTTACTAGTTTGAGGGAGGTTCAAAAGGTTTTTTTAGGAAAGAACCTGTGAATTTTGGACTTTTCATGAAAAGGAGTTTTACTCTCTCGATCTTTGGATTTTTTGATTATTGTAAAGGTCTAGAACTTTCCAGTTTTCAGTTTGTTTATGAAAAAAAAATTGTTGCGAGTTTTCTATCGAAATTTTCGTTGACCTAATTTTTACTAGTTTTAGGGAGGTTCAGAAGGGTTTTTTTAGGAAAAAGCCTTTAAATTTTGCACTTTTTAGGGAAAACAGTTTTATTTTCCCGACCTTTTGATTTGTAGATTTTTTGAGATTTCTAGATCTTTCCAATTTTCAGGTTATATTATGAAAAAAAATGTTTGCGACTTTTTTATCGAAATTTTCGTTGACACTATTTTACTGGTTTTATGGAGGTTTGGAAGGTTTTTTCAGGAAAGAACCTTTGCATTTCGGACTTTTTATGAGAAGGAATTTTACTTTCTCGACCTTTAGTTTTTTGAATTTTTGGAAATGTCTAGACATTTTCAATTTTCGGGTTTTTTATGTTAAAAAATTTTTGCAAGTTTTCTATCGAAATTTTCGTGGTCACTATTTTTACTAGTTTTAGAGAGGCTTGGAACGTTGTGTTTAGGAAAGAACCTCTGAATTTTGAACTTTTCATGAAAAAAAGTTTTACTATCTCAAACTTTGGATTTTTGGATTTTCCGAAAGGTCCTTCCCAATTTTTGGGTTTTTCATAAAAAAATTTTTCTGCGAGTTCTCTGTCGAAATTTTCTTTGACACTATTTATACTAGTTTTAGGAAGGCTTGAAAGGTTTTTTCAGCAAGGAATCTTTGAATTTTGCGAGTTTTCCATCAAAATTTTCGTTGACACTATTTTTATTAGTTTTGAGAAGGTTCGGCAAGTTTTTTTTAGGAAAGAACCTTTAAATTTTGGATTTTTTATGAAGGAAGGCTTAACTATATCGACATTTGGATTTTTGGATTCATGACAAGTTCCAGACCTTTCCAATTTTTTAGGTTTCTCATAAAAAAATATTGTTGCGAGTTTTTTATCGAAATTTTCGTTGACACTATTTTTATTAGTTTTTGGGGAAGTTCGAAAGTTTTTTTCAAGGAAGAATATTTGAATTTTGGACTTTCCTCGAGCTTTGGATGTTCGGATTTTTAGAGAGTTCGAGACCTTTCCAATTTTTGGGTTTCTCATAAAAAGAAAATGGTTGCGAGTTTTCTTTCGAAATTTACGTTGTCACTATTTTCACTAGCTTTAGGGGGGTTGGGATTTTTTTGTTTAGAAAAGGACGTTTAAACTTTTGACTTTTCATGAAGAAAAGTTTTACTATCTCGACTTTTGGATTTTTTGGATTTTGAGAATGTTTAGACCTTTCCAATTTTTGGGTTTTTCATGAAAAAAGTGTTTGCGAGTCTTCTATTGAAATTTTTTTTGACACTATTTTTACTAGTTTCAAGAAGGCTGGGAAAGTTCTTTTAGGAAAAAACCTTCAAATTTTGGACTTTCATGGAAAAAATTTTTACTATTTTGACGTTTGGATTTTCGGAGTGGTCTAGACCGTTCCAAATTAAAATTTTTTATCAAAAAAAATTTTGCGAGTTTTCTATGGAAATTTTCGTTGAGACTGTTTTTACTAGTCTTAGGGTGGTTTGCAAGGTTTTTTTTTATGAAAAAAACTTTAAATTTTGCACCTTTTATGAAAAGAAGTCTTACTATCTCGACAGTTGGATTTTTGGATTTTTCTTAAGTGTCAAACAAAATTTCGAGAGAAAAATTTTGACATTTTTTTTTCTTCTAAATCCAAAAAAAAAATGAAAATAAACTTTTCTTCCAAAATCTCGAAAACGGGACATAGCGACTAAAAACTAGTAAATATTAGTGGAAAACAAAATATCGAGAGAAAAATTAAAAACAATTTTTTCTCCTAACACCTTAAAAACGGTACATAGCAACTCAAAACTATGAAGATTAGTGTCAACCAAAATTTT
>JAUELO010008422.1:0-11610 GCA_032357855.1 Amphibolips quercusostensackenii
AAATTATTTAAATATGAATTAATTGCTTACAACAAATGATTACTATAAAAAAAATTTTAAACAATTCTTTAACCGCAAAATAGATTAATGAACTGAAAGTTAAAATAATTGTTTGATTATACTTCTTGAAAATATTTAAAAGCTTCTGAAAACACTTTAAAAAGAATTTCCTATCTACAATATTTTGTTGCAAGAAATATTCTTCAAACAATTTTTATAAATGGTTTTACACATGAGTAATGATCGGATCTCTGGACAAAGAAAGTTTTGTTTGGTTTTAAGAATTCAAAAAATATTATCAGTAATTTCCTACGAACTGTCTACCGTTACGAAATTTTTCGTAAGACTAACCCTTTTGCACCTCGTTAGGGGCTCACGTTATGAAAAAATATTAATTTATTATATTAATTTTTACAAAATTAACAATTAAATTGACAGTCGTCAAAGGTTGTCCAATAGGACAATCGATGCGTTTTGAGAACGCGAACAAATGTGGCGGTCCGCGAGGAAAGGGACCCTAGGGTTAGCAGGCAAATTTTTCAGTAGAAGCGATAGAAGAGACGTTCGCAGTCAAGCACTCAGAGAGTAGGGGACAAGCTCCGGAATTCAGCCCTACCATTGACCACTAAAGACTTCTTGCTCCGTGTTCAGCGAATCAGACGAACTCTCAAGTCACACGGACACAGAATGGAAAGTTGTGGCGGAAAGTGATGGGGCTGCATTGCTTGGGTCATCCGCAAGCGTCGAAACAGGCGATTTACGCCTCACTTTGCAGCTGAATAACAATTCTAATTTTGCAGATAAGAATTTAATTCTTTTTTAATATGAAAGAGCAATTTAAAAACTATCGATAGCATCAAAAAAATTGAATCGATTCTTCAGCCCTAAGGTCTCTTTCCTCGCGGAACGTCACAAATACATCATATATAGTCCCATATAATTTTAAATATTAAAAAAAATTTCTCATGTAAGCAAGACAAGCAATATATATTGAAGAATTATAAAAAGGTATTGCTGAATCATTAGAGGACATGAAGGACATTTCCTCATATAAAAAAGATGAGGGTCATATTTTGAAAATTTATAAATTTGTACTTCCGGATCATAATAGATCATGCAAGGTTTGTCAACAGATCATTTATCACGTCTCAAAGACGCGAACGAAAATGTTAGGAATAGTACTGTAGTATTCCTCATTACCAACAAAAAAATCTTGATATGAATAGAATGAAACATTTTTTTTTATGAATTCTATGCTCGTAGAACATTAAAAGTTCCATAATAAGTCGATCATTGCCTCTTGAAGGCGCGAAGCTCAAAATTTATCTATCTTAATTAAAGATTTATCTATTTGGCTAAAGACATTTTTTTTAAACACAAATTTTATTTGTTTCTTTTTGAGAATTCGTCTTTTTTTATAGAAATTCAATTTTCTTGGTGTAAAATTAATTTTTTTAAAGTTGTTATATTATTTAAAAATAGAATCATTTTTTTGAAAATTGAATTCTTGGATCAATTTTTTTTTAATTAATCGATTGCATTATTGATTAAAAATTTATCCTTTATAAACTAAAGATTCAACTACTTAAGAGTAAATTTATGCGCGCGCCAACCTTCATGTAAATTCAAATCACTCATCCAATTTGAAATTACATAAACCTAATGTAAATAAACAATTTATGTTACTTAAACAAAAAAATTAGAATTCAATCTTTGTGCAGTTTAATGTTGCGAAAAAAATGAATCAGTGATTTATAAATCAGTTTACAACGTAAGAATCAATAAACAATTACTTTCATTGAAACATTTGAATAATTTCTACTTTATATTTTAATGAAAATTCAAATTATTCGTAAAATTTTTAACTAATTTCAGAAAAAACTTCAATTATTTTTACAAATAATTTTAAAGTCTATATGCAATTTATTATTGTGAAAAAGTTAATAAGTCAATATTTAATTAGTGCAAAACACAAAAAGCATTACAAAATTATTTTTATTTAAACATTCAAATCAATTTTCCTTTATATATTTTTTTAATTCTATTTCTGAAAATTTAAATTATCAAGAACTTTTTCTACTTATTTTCGAAAAAAAAAATTAAACATAATATTCAGATATAATTTTGAAAATTGAATTAAGATTTTTCATTAAATATTAATCTATAAATTGAAGCATTTAAATAACTTTTACTTCACCTTTTTTTTAAATTTTTACTTTCATTTCTAAAGATGTGATTTATTATTACCTTTTTATACAAATTTCACAAAGAATTAAAACATATTTATATCTAATTCTAAAAATTGAATTCAAATTTATGTTACTTAATTTTATAAAAACTAATTTTAATCTTTATTTAATGTAATATTCTGATAAATTATTTATCTAATTAATTAATTATTTTGCAAAGAAAGAAGCATTAAACTATAAAGTCCATAAAAACATTTACATAATTTTCACTAAATAATTTTTTTTTATAACTTTTATTTATGAAAATTTGATTTATTGATTACCTTTTGAACTAATTCCAGAAAATATAAGTTTTGGTAGAATCAATTAAAATTTAAGTAATCAATTTACAACATAAAAGAATCAATCTACTATTTTTATTGAAACACTCTAATCATTTGTACTGAAATTTTTTAAAAATTTTAACTGTTATTTATAAATATTAAATTTACTGATAAGATCTTCAAATGATTCCAGAAAATTTTAATTTCTTAAAGTATGAATTAATAATAAAATAATTATCATGAATATTAATAATAAAATAATGTTTGACATTATTTCTATTGAAGCATTAAAATAATTTTCAATTCATATATTTAAAAAAAAATTTCAATTGCATTTCTGAAGTTTTGAGTAATTAATTAACCTTTTATACTAATTCTAGAAAAAATTAAACGTATGTATGTATAATTTTGAAAATTGAATTAGGATAAACATTTTGCAACATCGCAAACATTTAAAAAAATTATATAATTGTGATGAAATATTCAATTACTTAACCTTAAAGTAAATAGTAAATTTATGTTACTCAATATATAACAATTAAATTTAAACTTTATTTAATACAATATTGTAAAAAAATTATTTAGTTAATAATAAAATAATCAGTTTAGAACATAAAAAGCATTACATAATTATCTTCATTAAAGCATTCAAATAATTTTTACCTAATAGTTTTCTGAAAATTTGAATTATTGATAACCTTTCTAACTAATTCCATACATAATAAAAACATATGTACATATAATTTTTAAAATTGAGTTTACTTATTTTATAGTCTCAGGAAAATTTTAAAAATTATGTAACTGGAATAGCGGTATTTTAAATATGAATACGTGTTCATTGTACATATTATAGCCAATATTCAATTATATAACCTAAAAATATCACAAATATTTTTAAAAATTATATAATTGTGATAAAGGTATTTTAAATAATAAATAAACTTTTTTTATACAAATAATAACCAATATCCAATTACATGATCTTCAGTTAAATATCCGATTTACGTTCAGCATAAAAAGCAATAAAATTTATTTTCATTGGAATATTCAAATAATTTTTACACTCTATTTTTTTCTCTATTCGAAATTGCATTTCGATACATTTAATTTATAAGTGACCTATAAAAATAATTTCAAAAAAAAATAAATACATGTACATATTAATTAATAATTTTACAACTAAAAAAGCAGTAAAGAGTTACCATTATTAAAACAATCAAATAATTTTTACTTTATACTTTTCTGAAAGTTTGAATTAATAATAATCTTTTGAACTAATTTCATAAAAAAAGTGAAATATATGTAAATATAATTTTTGAAGCAGAATTCTGATACTTATTTCACATCACAAAAATTGACAAAAAGTATATAATTAGAATAGAGGTATTTTTAACATAGATAATCTTTTATTTTACAAATTGTAGACAATATTTAATTGCATAGCCTTGAAGTAAATAATTAAATTATGCACTTAATTTAAAACACTAAATATAATCTTTATCTAATATAATATTGTGAAAAAATTACTTAGCTAATAATTTATTTATCTGTTCACAACATAAAAAGTGTAGACTATACTCCAGTTATAGAAGTAGAAACATTGTACTCGATTTATACTATACTAAATTACTACAACCATGTAGTCAATTCCTACTATCCCACAATCTTACATAAGATGGAGGTTACCTCTTTTCATATAAAGGAATGTTAGCGCGATGTCGCTAGCTATCGCGCCGGCACACGCTGACGCTTATGTCGTTGGACGACTAGTAAAAGAAAGTTTGAGATATGTCTTGGTAATTCCAAAAAAATAAGATAAGTAGCCCTGAAAGACCCATATTTGTTTACATATATATGAATTCAAAAAGATTTTAACTATCTTATTATATGTTTTTTGGAAAAATCGTATTAAAATCCTAGTAGTGAAAAATCATTACATACAGGGCAGCTACTGCTCTCCCATAAAATCTTATGAAAAAATCAGTAACTTTAAATCTTAATATATTAAATACTAGCAACAGTACATTACTCTAAATTTTGCACCATCACATAAGAACTTTTCATTGATAACATATATTTTTAATTGTAAAAAAATCGTATTGAGATTGCATAATCATCGAACCTTCTTAAAAAGAGCTACAATTTTTCTATTGACCATTTTTTGATTGGATAAATAATTTTTGTTTTAATCGTGGAAAATACTGTTAAAAACCAAAACTTAAACTTTAAACTAAAAGTTGAAATTTCTAACAATAGATATGCCTTACTTCTTAATAGCAGTGTGTAATTAAAAGAAGAAATTTTTGGCCCGACAAATGTTAATTTTAAAGATTTGTTTGTGTATTTCTTTATATTTCATTTATATAAGATATCAGTTATTTTTACATTTTTATCATAATTAGTCTCGACGTTTCGAGATACCCTGAATCCAAAAAAACAGATTTTACGATGGTGTCTGACTATATGTTGTCGTTGTCGTCGTTGATGTCGTTGATGTCGTTGTCGTCATTTTTGTCGTTGTTTTCGTTGTTGTCGTTGTTGTCGCTGTGTCGTTGTTTGATATCAAAATCATTTTTTTATAAGATGCGCACTTTTTTGAAATTATAAAAACAATACAATAAAAATAAGTCTGTTTTAATATCAACGCATATTGTAAATTGTAATAATATCAATTCATAGAAATTATACATTTTTTAAGGTAGTTGAGAATAAAAATTAGTGCAAAATGAGGAACAAATATTAAGGTAATCATGAAAAATAAAATTTGCACATTATTTTGCAACATCTGTATAAGCACTCTTAGACCAAGGTACAGCAATAAATATAATATACATCATAAACAACAAGTAAATAAATAAAAAAATTTTGTAGAAAAATTCGCACTTTTGACAAAATCGAGTGCGAAGCACAAGATACGTAATACGAATGTATTCGTTAAAGCCGAAGGAGCTTTCGTAAGAGGGAATTCAAAATCATTAAATGGCAGTTGTCGATGCTCTAACCTTTAATTTCAAAAGGTCTGTGCGTGAATGTTGGGAAAGCACACAGATTTTTCAGTCGCTCTTTTGTTTGTATATTAAGACTTTAATTACCTTTTTCCAGACATCTGCAACTTCCCTCATCTCGATACGTAAATTGATCAACTTGCACAGCCTGCGAGGAATATATTCGCCACTGTATTTAAGCATTTCATTGTTAATAGCATATACAACAGCAGCTCTACTATTCTTTAAGATCTTAATTATGTCCCTATTCTCAAAGGAATATATTGTTTTAACTGGAATTTCGTACGTATCGTCTTCTATGTACTACTCTTTCCTTTCTCACATAATAATGCCTTATTTTCTTTGAAAGCGTTTTGAATTATCTTCTCTTATTTCGCTTTGATTTTATTATTGCTTACTTTAACTAGTATTTTTACTGTTCTTTCTTATCCCTAATAATCACACACTTTAGTTGTACTCCTAACAATGGTTTCCCGGTATATTGAGCATGCGCCTTCCATATTTTCATTCCGTACTAGCATCTCCTGAGTTGCACTATCTAGGCGTTCGTTTATCTTTTTCCGAAAATCTGTGAGCCGTTCCGGTTCCTGTAAATTCTTTACTTTGATTTGCGTCTGTTTCGTTTTTTATTTCTTTTTCTTCTTAATTCTTGACCTAAGGCAATTTGTAAAACCAGAGGCAATGATTCGTTGCACATTCAGAACCTCTCACTGACCCTTGGATCTTTTCCTAGCTCTATCGGTCTCTCATCTGCAACATCAGTCAATCATACTGTGGCTATTGCCTCTATACCAGGTGTACAAGTGTTTTATTTTATGCCTGAACAAAGTATTTGGAATAAACAAACCCTGTTCTAAACACAAGTTAACCAATTTTTTCCCGTCACCGTTCGTATTCGGATCTCCGTGGTTACCTAGAATCCTTTCTGTTTCTTCGCGTTGAAGTCCAACCCATCCATTCATATCTTCTAGTAGAATAATTCTTTCCTAATGGTCACAAGTACCTACCTAGTGGGCATAAACGTTTATGAACGTTATCAGAACGGATCAAAAACGTCCTAAGTCAGTATAAATAACGTTCCTGAAACACAAAATGTTCCAGGGACATTTCAAGGACGTACTTGGAACATAAAACGTTTTCAGAACATTATTTGGTGTGACTTAGGATATTTTTCAAACGTTTGAATTGCGCCTTTTGACTTGCACGATTAAGGAACGTTTTTAGGACGTTCCAATTACGTTCTTAAATTTCGTGCCCACTGGGTATAGTTTCATTTGAAGTGTCCTAGAAGGTGTATTTTGCTTTACGCCTTTCGACATCAGCTGATGTGTAGCATGCTAGGATAAATAATCTCCTGATTCCCACTTTCATTTTAATCCATAACAATCTAAAGGATACAAAATGTCAGTTGACATGTTTTTTTGCTCTCTCACTTATAATCAGATCGATTCTTTGGCTAACATGTGACTCATTATCTACTCCTGACCATAGTTCGAGTCTATACTTTAACTTCCCATTTTCTACCATTCTACTGCCGGCATCCTTTTTCTTTGTTTCTGGTTCACATAAAATATCTAGCTTGCTCACGTGAATTGTTTCTCGCAATTATCTTTCCTTAATATCATTTACCCCTGTAGAATTCCAAATACCCAGTCTTCATTCATCGCCTAAAACTTTACCGGATGCATGCCTTTCGTCAACCGAAGTGTCAGTCCGTTTTGGGGCTACTCCATGATCTAAGAATACACGGTCTAGCCTTAAGCGCTCACAATTCCGTCCCCAGTTGCGCTCTACCAGAGAGAGCCATCTTGATTACCAGCAGCATATCTAGAGAAAATAGCGCGCATAGCAAGCATTGTAAATTTTACGCCCCGGTGCAAAACACCTACCACCAATTTTCGTTTTTTTTTAAAATATTAGTTTAATTTAAAAGTAAACAGATCATTTTAACAAATTTTGAAAGGAGCATCTTTTTTATTATTTGAAATATTCTTAATGAAATTATAACCTTAGAATTTCATATCACATGCTTACCAGCGTGCTCAATATATGTTTAGTCATTTATTTACTTTTTTGTGAACAGGCATCATTTTCTTTCATGAAACAAATTTGTATTATAATAAATTATACGCTGTATTAATTTATACGTTCAGTTGTGAATTTTTTTAAATGTATATAAGATCAAAAAATATGTAATTTTGAGTATATACGTGCATGTATATACGGATGATAAAAACTGATATTGTTATAATACAGGCTATGATATCAATATTTTGCATTTATTTATTTGTACTTTTTAGATACTGATACTTCTCTTCATTTGCGCTGAAAGGTACAATTCTTCAGTTGCATGGAGAGGTTATGTTATCCATATTTCTTCTACATTACAAGGATAAGAAGTTATATATAAAAATATATAAAAGTTATAAATTATCTTTTCGCTCATGGCATTGACATGGCTCATGGCATCTCGTGCGCTCACTCATACAATACGGCCGGCTCTGGTAGAATCGCTTCCTATTGGTTAACTTGTTTTTAGTTGCGCGTGGCTAGATCGTGTATTTATAGATTATGGGCTACTCTATAGTTTGTATTATTTAGCATTTGAAGTATGCGGCCAACTACTTGCTTCTGCCGCTTAACAATAGATAAGAAAACGTGAACGTTTCTTTCAAGTTTTCGCTAATTTCCCCAAATTTCATATGTTCTCATCTGCCTGCTCTTGGTCTGCCTCTGGGTGCGCTAAAATTTACTTTTTTGTATTAATTCTAGAATGTAGTAACTATTTATGATTTATAGGGTAGAAAATTTTCCCTAAGCAAATAATGATCTTATGAAAATTGAAAATTATTTGAAAAATACATGGAAACTTGTTGCTTAACAAATAAAAATAATTCATGTTAAAAAATTGCAAAAATACCGACTTTTTCGTGAAGCCCGGGAAAACGGGTTAATGTTGATAGAATTAAAAAATAAAGCAAATTTCTTTTTTCGGAAAACGAACCAATTCGGGAGGAAATTCACTAAAAATCGAAAGTCGGATGTTTACGAGTATACATAAATTTAGACAGCCCTAGTGTTTAACCTTTAAATCCACGTTATTTAACGCTATGCATTAGGTAAAACTTAGGCTCAGTTAGGACTTTGAAAAATACCTGACCCACTGATAGCCACTGTTTCTCACATAATGTTCGCTTTAAAATTAATTAAACTGCTACTAAGATTTTTTTCCGGACGATATGAAGCAATTAGTTAAGGAGGTCTTAATTTGATTCAGTTTCAGAAACATATGAGGAGTTGCAATACATATGCTACATTTGTAAAAAGTGATAGTGTCTCACTGCTCTGCAAGACCAATAATGTCTTTTCCGTGTATCTGCCTGGTACCAGATACATTCATACTTTATCTCCCGATACCTGTTTCCAAACTCCGGTAGCCATATTGATGACATTTTCGTGTCTACAGTTTTATTCTGCATCGCAAATAATCTGTTTTCAGCAAGATAACGCTGAAAATTACCTGCTGGATATCGTTCTATAAGGCCAAGTCTTGTTTACTCGATTCCTTTTATGATCCTTATTTTTCTGAGCAAACGTGATTGACGAATATTAAATGGATCTGGTAAAATTCTTGAATGGCATTTCAACTCATGCTGAGACTTTTTAAATTTTATTAAGAATAACAAATGGTTCATTCTAGCAAACATTGTAACACAAATGCAACTAGGGATTTGCCTCTTCTACCTGTGAAGGCAGCATGCAAATATTATTTCTAAATATAGATTCATGTTAACAACATTTTTTGAAATGCGAAAATTTCAGTAGTTCGTCTTCAGGCTAAATTTATGAGATTCTGGATACATTTTGAAGCTCATAATTTTAATGTGTTAACACTAAATTTTCGATTTTAGATGAATATACTTCTCAATTTAGCACAGATACAAAGAATTGGGAGTACAGATCTAGATAACCAACAAAATTGGATTTTTTTAAAAGAGCAAAAAAACATTCTATACAATCAAAATCGCTATTTAAAGATAAAACAAAAGTCCACTTCCGAGCTAAAGTGTTGCTTAACATTGACGTCAAAAAATTGTGAAAAAAATTATGTAGTTCTGAGAAAATGAATGTGGAAGTTAGCCAAAGCCGAGAAAATCGACCAAGAATATTGAGGTTATTATATTATGAGTTTTCAAAATTAGCTTTGTATAGTAATTAAAGATCAAATTTTTTATTTTTCGAACAAATAAAAAATTGCTCTTAAATATGGAAATGGTCAATGTAAATAAAAAATGTTTAATTAAAATAATAAAATTCACTTTTTTCATCACATTATAATAATTTCGAGAAATATTAATATCAATGATTGAAAGAAATGATAATTAGTCCAAAATTTTAACTAAATATAACGAAGTGTCTCGTCGTCCCGAAATTCGGGATGACTAGTCCAATATTTTTCATAAGCTTGGCTAGACGTCCCGAAAATTCGGGACGACTAGCCTATCCCCTTTTATAAAAATGTTGTTTATCTAGTTCTGTGTTGCTACCCTTCACTTCTAGTCAAAAATATTTGTAACTTTACAAAATATTAATCACCCTTCAGGGTTTGAATACTTTTTCTCTAAAGAAAAAAAAAATACAATTCTCTTATCATAACTGTAACAGTTTCCTTATTTTTTGTAAGTTCTAAGCACTAATAAATAATATGATGCGATTGTTTTTTGTCTAATAGGTCTAAAATAAATATTTTTTGAATGCTGGTTATTAATTTCATATTTTGTGAAAAAAATCTCTCTAGCTCCGCTGAGATCCGAACCCAGGTCTTTCAGATATCGTAATCTTACAAGTATAATGAATGTCGTCGGAATTGAATTTGTAAGGGTTGTGAAGAAAACATTCTCGTCTCTCCATAGCTAAATAGGTAAGAGCATCAGTACGCTTACCTTGAAAATTATCAGGAAATCACCACCATTTTTTTGATTTTGATCTTTTTTTGAAATTTGCTAATGGACTTCTAAAGAGGACAAGAAATTATATCAGAATCAGGAAAAAGATAAAAACTTATATTAGTTTTAAAAATATAACACTTTTAAATGAAGCCGTGAGGTCGAGAAAGGCTTACTCAGCCATGCGTGACCACCAACATCATAGTCAAAAAAGGGACAGGGAGTCATGAGTACCTACTCATGCACGACTGGTGCGTAATATTGTGTTATCCAATTAGAAATGGTTTACACGGCCCTGCCTATTTATATTTGGATTCCCTGGAGCTAACATCAAGGCCAAAGCAGGTCAGGCCCGAAACCGGTCTTTATTCCAGGTTCAAGTGTACTCATAACTTTGGCGAAATAAAAATTAGTTCATCAAACACAGGTCAACAAGTTGTGACCTATGTGCTCATAGAATTAGATATGTCATTTTCAGAGTGGTTTTTTGTGCTAAATCCAAATCTGGCCTCCGTTTCTCTGCAGCAAGTCAGGTTTTCAAAATTTTATGGATCAAATTTTTTTTGAAAAATTACAAATCAGGAGATAGAATGTTGTGAAAATTTTTTTAATGAAAATCCATATGTGATTTCGATGCATTTTTTAATGCTAAATCCAACAGCGTGATTGTTTCTGTGATATCTTATACGGTTGCAGAGATAATCTAGAAAAACTGAGGAAAAATAAAAAAAAGTGTTTTTACAAAAAACTGCATATCTAGCTAAACATTTTTTTCCCTTACTGTTCCAGGTGTCACTCTCTTCGTTTTTCAATGCCGAAGTAATTAAAAAAAATTGCTGTTTAGACTATCACCGTTCGAAAGGTACATGGCACAGAAGTTCTCTCTTTCTACAGAGTGGCCAATTTGACGGCTTACACGTACTTGAAGCGAATCATTGTACTGTATCTAGTATTTCATTG
The DNA here is from genome assembly GCA_032357855.1 of Amphibolips quercusostensackenii. Taxonomy (NCBI): domain Eukaryota; kingdom Metazoa; phylum Arthropoda; class Insecta; order Hymenoptera; family Cynipidae; genus Amphibolips; species Amphibolips quercusostensackenii. The sequence goes on from JAUELO010008422.1 coordinate 11,424, forward strand.
TACAACAATCTTCAATATCTGCAAATTTCACACTATTCACGAAGTTTATCATTTTTTAGTGTCAACAATATTCAATTATTTGAATTCTTGAGCAGGTTTTAATCACGCAGGCGTCACAAGGGCGCTGTATACGTGATACAAAGGATCCGCCAGGGGAAAGTCTACATAGCGCATGCGCTAGTTTCCT
>JAUELO010008430.1:0-32871 GCA_032357855.1 Amphibolips quercusostensackenii
TAAATCCCTTAAAATTATTTGAAATTCCTTAAAAATTGTTATCCTGTTTAAATTACTTGCAATTACTTGAAGCCATTCTAGCTCTCACTTTAAAAGTTTACAATTTTTTAGTAATTGTGCAACTATTAAGGCTATTAATTTATTTATTAAATCTATTTAAATTAATAACTGTACAATATTGGATGTTTCAATTTCAAATTGACTATTACTTCGAAATTGTTAAACCTTGAAAGATGTGAAATAGAAAAATGCAGTACTTTCAATTCAATAATTTTTATTAAAACCACTTTAAATTTCTATTATTTCATTTCCAACACTTTAAACATAAATCTGACTATTAGGACATTTAACTTAATCCATAGTTTTATTTAAAAAATTTCAATTCCTAGCACTTGCAATTATAAAATTATACGACTTTCAAATTTGTTTTTTAATTTCTATCTGATGTTGAAATTAATATTTAACTTATAATACTGTCCAGCAAAATATTTCAATCATCCACACAAATAAATATTGATTTTCAACCAGAAAATATCAAACGTTTTACCAAAGAGACGAATTCTCTACAAAACAGTTATATTTTTCACCCAAAAACATAAATTTCAATGAAAAAATCGATTAAAAAAGACTTTTATTTGAAACCGAACAGTTGCAAAAAAAGATGAAATTTCAACCAAAATAAGATATGAATTTTTAAACCAAAAAGACGATTTTTCAGTAATAAGAAATTTTTAATTATGAAAATACAAAACATTTTGAAAAATGATAATTTTAAGGAAAAAATAATTTGTAATATAGAATAATATTCTTATGTTCATTTGCTTTAATGTAACATAAATATTTTTCTCTTAATTTTGTCGAAAAAATTCAAAAAGATTTTGGAAGATATCAAATGATTTGAAAAAATATCTAGGGAATTTTTAAGAAACTTTTTTTTATTTTACTTTTTTATTTTAAACTTTTCAAAATATCTTGAATTTCCAAATATCTCTTAAACTGACGCCAATTATTCCAAAAAGTTTTTTAAACTCTTCTGGATTTATTTTTGATAATTTTGGAAAATATTTTGCAATCACCTAAAATATTGCAAAATGTTTTGTTCAAATTTATTTTCAAACTTGTAATTCGATATCTTTAAAAATCCACATTTTGTTTCAAGTTTTTTGAAACCATTTAAATTTTTTATTATTCTTAGAATTTGAAAAAAGTTTCTATATATCGTTTAAAATCATTGAAAATTTTTTAATTTTTTTTTGAAAATTTTGCAAAATTAAGAGAATTGCCCTTAAACAGTTTATTTTTTTCAAAAAAGATATTTTAAATAAAATATATAAATTCTCATTTCAAAAAAATGTACTTTCAACCAGGTATTTTTTTAAGAAAAAACACATTAAATAGTTTTTAAAGAGATATTTTTTTTATAAACAAAAATTAACCGGAAAATATGAATTTTCCACAAAATATATCATTTTTAAGACAATAATTGAATTTTCAAGCAAATAAATGAATTTTCTATCAAGAAGATTAATTTTCTACCATAAAAGACAAATTTTCAACCAAAATTATGAAATTAAAGAATTAAACTAATAATAATAATAAATCAGTCAGTGAATTTGATTATTATTAATAATTAATTTATATTGATAATATATCTCTCATAATATTTTTATCTATGAAATTATGAATCTTTAACGAAACAAGTGAATTTTAAGAATGTAGTTCAACTTTTTACCATGTAATTATATTATCATTCTAAGAGCCTAATTTGAAACAGAATAGTTGAATCAACAGCAAAACCCCATTCGATATTAAACCAAAAATTTGCAATTTAAATAAAAAACAGATTAAATTTCTACCAAAACAGACGAATTTTGAAACCAAAAAGACTAATTTTTATCAAAATTGTTGATTTTAAAACAAAAAAATATTTTTCAGTACAGAATAACAAAAATCTAGTCAAATTATAATTCGAAAACAAAAAATTTTCAATACTGAATAAAAATTTCGATTGACTATTTATTTTTCAATTTTCTATGTGTAGTTGCTTCAAGGTCATATCAATATAATTTTCCTAAGTTTCTCGAGAAAATTCAAAACAATTTTCGATCATTTTAAATGTGTAAAAAAAGCATGTATAAAATGTCTAAGAAATTTATTTTTTTATTTTAAAGAATTTTATGAAATTTCAGGAAAAATTTGAGTAGTCTAAAAATATTCAGTACTTTTTGACGCTCAGAAAAAATTAAAAAATATTTTATAAGTGTTTGAAAATCTTCTAAAGTATAAAAATATGTTTGACCTTTTCAAAATTCGAAAAATTCTCAAGTATCTTTTAAACTGACTCGAATTATTTCTAAAATTGTTTAAATATCTTTCGGATTCGTTTCTGACTATTTTCAAAATCTTTTCTTATATTTTATAATCTTCTGAAATAATTCTTTTAAAATAATGTTTACAAATAAAAAATCACTTTATATGTTTCCAGGAATCTTAAGAACATTTCTTTACTATCTTGAAACCTTTTAAAATCTTAAAAAAATTCGATATTTTATTTTGATATCTTGAAAATCTACATTTTGTTTAAAATTTATTGACATTTTTCATTATCATTGAATGTTTAAAAAGAACTTTTTCATATCTTCTAAAATAATTCTAATTTTTCCTAAAAATTGAAAAAAAAATTCTGCGAAATGAATAGAATCACCTTCAAATTTTCCAGATTCTTTGCTGATTATTGTGGAAATTTTTTAAAAATTATTCGATATGCTTTAAAATACTCTTTTGAAATAATTGTTGTAAAATAAAAAATCATTGCAAATTTTCCGAGAAATCTTAAAAAAATTTGTTATTATTCCCAAAAGCTACAATGCCTTCATCAGTATTAGCGTAGAGGTGACGGGACATTTTCAAGATTCGAGGCAAATATAAATAACTTTATGTTCTCGTAATGTGTAGCATTAGAACGAAAACTGTAAAAGGAAAAAATATAAAAATATTTTAAATTTCACATTTTCTAAGAAATCTTGAAAGAATCTTGAAAAAATGTTATATGTTTAAAAACAAATAATAAATATTTTTATCAATCCATAGGTACTTAGTGAACTCATGTTTTCGACAAACAATTATTTTAAAACCTGTAAAATGAGAATAAAATTTTCCATTCTTGAAGTTTCCCAAGGTCAAATACTGGTAAATTTTAAACAGTATTTTTTGAATATTCCATTAAAAATTTGTCATGTCTGTAGAACTTACAGGGAAAAATATTAAATTTTCAAATGCGTAACAATTGTCTTAGGCAGTTATAGAAAAAATTTAACGCAAAGTTTTTTAACTATGTTATGAGAATGATTTCTGAATTTTTTAAATAATTTTACTATATGTCATATGAAGGCACAAAAATATAGAAAAAATATATAAAAATTAAAAACAAACAAATATGAAAAGGCGAAGATTCTTCTAGGTAACTCAGGGTTATCAAAACTAAAATGAATAAAATTAATTAAAATAAAGTTAAGTTAAAAAATTATGGAGTACGAAAATCTGACAACAGTTTCATGTTTCTATAACACAAATAAGTAGTAAAAGAGAAAAAACGGGAAATATTTTTCATCTTTATTGTTATTCGCTTCAAAAAAGAAAAAATGTAAAAAATTGGAAACCTTGTCTCATTCAATGTGTGTAATTAGAATTAAAAAATTTGACATTCATAAAGATACCAATAGGATAAAATATAATACTGTATCAGCATGACTATTCAATATTCATGGTTAGAGAAGGATAAAAAAGTGTGTCATTGAACTGATTATGAAATTTTTTCAAAGCGAGTTTTTTAAAATAAATAATTATTCCTGGAAGATATGAGGAAATCTGATTTTTTAGAAGTAAATATTTCAGAGGTATATTGTTTTATTTTTCAAAAAATGGCAAACTAAACAATAAATTTTCCTTTGAATTCATAATTTTATATTAGTATTAACGAGAATAAAAATAAATAAAATGTCACTAATTACTAGCGAAACTCTACTAATTTAATCAGAAAAAAGTAAGCCAATAATTATTATTAGAAAATTACTAGGTTAATTTGAAAAAGTATTAAGTAATGCTCTAATTATTGCTTGAAGAATAAAAAATAAGGATTAGTGTCACATCTTATCTATTTCACCTTACTATATAATTCCTTTCACGTGTACTTTTACAAAACCCTACGTGATTCGATAAAAAACAATATAGCACACCTGACAAAAAACTCTTCTGATTTCGAATCATCTTAATAAAAATTTTTAAGCTTTCTGATTTTAAAATGAAAATTTTATGCATAATTTATATAATAATTTTTAACTTTATCTTATTTTAAAATTTTATTTGAAAGCGTTCAAAATTAGAGAGTGTTCCTGATAATGCTTTAAAAAACAGTTAAGGAAATGAAAAATAGATCAACAGTGGAATTTAAAACTGCTCAATTTTGAGTTTATCTTTTTTTATCACCTTAAATTTACTCTCACTTTTTTTTGCACATTCAAAATTTTTTTTTAGATATTATTTTTTACGATTAAAATAAAAACTACCAAGGAAAATGGTTACGAGAGCATTTTTTATCTTTTTAAAATGAACAATTTTGGTTTCCTACATTTTTTTCATATCTTGCATAGTTTTCCTAGAAAATATAATTTTTTTTTCTTCAGAGAGCAATTTCTATGGATAAAACCAGAACTGTTAATTAAAAGTGTCTGGATAACGATCTTGTCCCTTCTTTTTATGCCTTAAAACAGTGTGCAAAGTTCAATCTAATCTGATCAGTCTTTCTAAAGTTATCTTGCCCACAGGATACAGGCATACAGACGTACATTTTCAACAAAACACTTGTCCTTCAAAAAAAGAAGTATGACTTTTTAGCGGCATTATATACTTCACCTTGATTCATTCTCGTTAAGAAGAAAATAAGTCCACTAATTGATTAGTTTCTGAAATATCTATAGAATTTGTCGATGTAAACTTTCCATTTTTTTTGCAATTGAACTAGTAGAATGCTAAAACTCTATTATAACATGCTGACTAAACACCTAATAATTAACTCAATTAGTAATATTTTCACTAATAAGGGCTTACAGGTTTTTTCTGAAGGCTCTTTTGTAATTCGCAGAATAATATTATTTAAATTAATAGATTAATGCTTAGAAATACTGAAATTATTAATCCTTTTCTCTTATATTTGAATATGTATCATCGTAGGATTTTTTCATTGTCAGATATTAAAATAAGGCTCATTGGAATATCTTAAAATTTGAAAAAAACAACTGGGTGAAGTCGAAAAAAATTTGTTACTAGACAATAAAATGCAAAATTTAGCCAAAACTATAGCAGATAGTGTCCAGATTTCACGAAGGACACGAGCTGGGCAGAAAAAAGATTGCGTACTTACGAAACGTATATTTCTTCATAAGTACGTTATTTTTGAAGAAGTCTATCCGCCTTTGCTTTTTATTTGGAGACTTGAACATTTTTGCTGAAATGTTTTTAATAAATTCTAAAGTATATGGTGAAGTCCAGTATTGCATGTAACTATTTTAAACAAATTCTAGAGATAATATGTTGGTGGGCATTTGCATCCTGTTATTCTTTATCCTAAAAATTTTTACATACATGATAAGAGAAGTTTTCTTGCAAATAACAAGATGCGATGCATATGAAATTCTACTTTAGCTTCCTGAGGTTTAGGAATGAATACATTTTTAAAAAATATCCATCCCGCACTTTTCAAAATTTCGATTTTCTTTGCGTAATATTTATTTCCAGAAGACTTTTTGAGTTCTGCAAAAAAACAATTAAAAAGACTTTTAAATAAACAAATTACAAAAATGGCATGGTTTAAACATTTTTTTAAATATTTTGTAAAGAGGTTTAGGTGTTGTGATCAGAGCGTAATCCCCCCCCCCCCCCAACTACCCGGGAAAGTTCAACAAATGATCTTATAACACTTCAAGGTCATATTTGAAAAAAATTATAATTTATAAGGCAATAATCAAAATAATAGTTCTAGTGCCTTAAGTTAGAATCATCAAAAACAGGCGTCCAAAAAGAAGTGCGATATCTTATCTTGTGCATTGCGTAAAACTGTATGATTTCTAAAATTGTTTACAAAAAAGCTAAACCTGTTACAGAAAAATTTTGTTCTTTATTTAATAAGGAACTTTTACAACATTTGATGATTTACAGAAAATTAAAGTATATTACTTGTTTTTCTTGAAGAACACAACATTTACACTAATGAAGGAAGAACATTAAGAATGAACGTTAAAATACGCGTTATCTGCGCATTCCTACTGAGAAAAATGTTTGTCTGGAATAAAAAAAAAACGTTTTTTCAACATATTTTCATTTATTTTATTAGAAATAACTTAAAAATAAAGAAAATTATTTTAAATTTAAGAAAAATTTCCATTAGAATAAACAGAATTTCTTTGGATTAAAAGAAATTTCTTAGAATCAAATAATTTTTTTTTTAAATGAATATCTTTCTTTGATCCAAAGGCATTTTCTTTGAATCAAAAAATCTTTTTAATAAGGGCATTCAGTATTCGTATTAAAAATCATCTAGATGCTTTATTTGATTTGACATTTCTGAAACCAGATTTGTAAGAAAGATTTGTTTCTTTGAACGTAACTTAGTGTACAAGTAATAAAATAGTAATATTTTGGCATGGAAAATTAAAATACACATTTTCATTTTACGAACATTCAGCTGTGAAAATATATTAACTACTTCTTCAGTGATTGCAGTAACTAATAAAATAGTAAACTTTTCTTGTTGATTGTCCATTTCAATATATAAAATGATTTGGTAGAATTAAAATATATGATTAAGATGAAAATAAATTGTATATCGTCAAGCTCTTACATTTTTTAGCGGAAATAAAGTAAGTGTGCAAATGATTTTTTTTTCCATTTTTAAGGAATAATTTGTGTAAACATATATGTTGGTGAAGGTAAAAGCCCATTTACAAGTTTCACAATATTATAGCATTTTTATAATTTCATTAGAGTTAAAAATGCTATAGAATCCTGTTCTTTTTTTGTTTAACTTTTATATTGACTCGATTTAAATTCCTAAATCTTGTTCTAATTAATGTATTCAGCTCTCAATAATTTAATAGTATTTTCACTAATTGTGGATAATTTTAAGCATCCGTTTTTACTGCTTTGAATGTTGAAATTGCTTTTTAATATATTATATACATTTGATCATTATTTCTTTTAGTTTTTTTTATCATGTTATATATTTCTTGATATATTTTTAATTCCATTATATTGCACATAAGCTCTTAAAATATACCTCTCAAACAACTCACCTTTTTAAAATCTATGAAACTCCTTTAAAATTCATTATAATCTTCTCAATCCACGGGAATTTTTCTGAACCTCTTGAACTCACTTAAAATATTTTTAAACTTTTTAAAAGCTATTACTATGTTGTAAAATTCCGTAAAATCCTTGACATTGTTTTAAAATCTGTTAAAATTTCGTAAAATTATTTGGCATCTGTTGAAATTATCAAAATTACTTTAAATTCATTAAGATGATTCGTTAAAATCCTTTAAAATCCTCTGAAATCTTTCAAGCTTTTATAAAATTCCTTAAAATCTTCAAAATCCCGTGAATTATCCTCACAATTTTTAAAATTCGTGAAAATACTTTGATATCTCTTGAATTAAAACCCAGTGACTTCGCAGAAAAAAGATGTTGGTGAATTTGTTGCAGCTCAAATGCCACATGGCGGGAAGTTGTACTCGTGGCTGGTCACAGAAATAATTTTGGTCGAACTCCTATCCCTTTATCTCTTTGATTCTTCTTCTGTTATTAGTCATAGAAATAATTGAAGGGGGTCTTCTTCGTATGCGCCAAAATGTTTGGCCTATTTTTCTGATTGGTTCGAAAAAAACTACACATGATAATAAAGAATGGTTTCTCGCCTTTTATTAACACATCCTTCAACTACAAAAAAATTGTCAATAAGAATTTTTTTCTCAATAATTGCGACCGTCGATTGTCATTGACCGCGCCTCTGCTGAAACGTTAGAGTCGACTTTGTGGCATGAGCTTGAGATTTTGGTTGCCCTAAACACTAAAAACAAAATATGTCTTTATTTGTTATTACGTTGGTTTACTTCAAAAACAAGCTTTTCCAAAAATTCGCGAATTTCCAGAAATGGCACACATTTGAATAAAACAATTTTTTAAAAAGTTTTTTTAGCTAAAAAAGGCTGTAAAAATTAAATAGAAATTTTTTTTCAAAAATGCTCGTGTCTAAACTTATCGACATGTCTGCCGAATGACCAGAGATGAAAAAATTTCTAAAATCTTAAAAAGTTCAGAAGAACTCTTGCGAAGTAAAACATGGTTAGTAAAACTAACCATTTAAATAGCTATATTAGGACCTTAGAGTTTCCCTATTTCCTATTCGAAATATGCAAAAAAAAATCTATTTTTCAAAAGTTCATTATTAGAAGATCCCCTTAACTTTTACCCCTAACCTTTTCTAATCTATTTTAGTCTAGGGCGTTAACCAGCCAGATCAACGATATTAAGAATCAAGCACTAGCATTAAACACATATGAGAAAAATTAATTTTTGAATATTTTTTCGGCAATTTAGGCTCTATCCATGAAATACGATTGAATAACTAGTAAAATGCAAATTATCGGTGCAAGTAATTTTTTGTACTATTACCAACAATTTTTTATACTAGTACCGGCTTTGCATACACAATTTAACATTGAGCACAATAGGCAGTAAGTTAAATATTTTTATAATACCGCTTATTATTACGTTAGCACATCTCATGATAACTTAAAAATTGTGGCTTGTAGAGGAGCGAATATTCATGAAAAATATTCTATTTATAAGGCTTTAAATCAGTAATAACTCGCCCTAAGAGAAAATTTTACGAAAGTAAAAAGTTTTATGCTTTACCGAAGATTAATAAAAATATTTAAGAAAATTCTTTTTTCCTTATCAAGAAAAGTTCTGTTTTCGATTTTTATAAATGTTTTTGCTCATATATGTTCTGTATCTTTTATCAAAAATTAAAATCATTTCGCAAGTTTGTATGTATATTAGCAAGTATGTCAATTAAAATCCGTGAAATTCAAATAGTAACTGCTAAAATATTATTATTTGTATTAGCAAAAAGTGAGCCAGTCAATATTAATAAAAAGGGTATACTTTGTGTAGTCGACGTATTTCCTAATTTAATTGTGGAAAATTAATTGCTTCATGAAAAGAAAATAATTTAGATCTGTGTATAATAATTTTGAAAAAAGTTATGAACATGAAAAACGTGGAAATTATAAAAGTTTGATAGAACAATGCGATAGTATAACATTTTTAACTTTGTTGGTATAATAAGAAGTTTACACTGTGAAATTTTGAACGAGACCTAAACTTATTTAATATTTAAAATATTGCCTTCTGTTTAAACAAAGTTAAGAAAGATTATTATGCATATTCAGTATCCTCATGCGATTCTTTTAAACAGAGTTCTGTTCTTGATTTGCAATATTTTTTTCTGTTTTATATTTTCCTTATTTTCTATCAAAAATTGCAATTATTTCGCAAGCTTCTTAAAAATTATTTGATTTTATTGAGCATCAGTTTGAATAAGTATGAAATTGACAACCTTAAGTAGGTTATTTTAATTCTATAGCTTTTCTTATGCAAAAGATACTTTGAGGTCTCTTTAGCTTCTTATCTGAAATTTTTAATTTTTTTGGCTATTTTGTACTAAGAGTAAGGTAAAATTTCAGGCACATGAACGAACATATTTGCATAAACAAATTATTATTAATAATAACTATAACTATCTTTATTATGTATCATTCCTATAATCTAAGAGAAAATATTTACAACCAATAACACATTTTTTTAACAATAATCTTTGTTAACCTGCATTGATTATTACCTCATTAAGTGAAAAGTAGACTAAAAGTTAAAAATAACAAAAAACTAACACTTTCTAACATTATTAGAAGACAAACATATTCAGAATAATTCCATATAGTTAAAGCAATTATGTTTGTTACTTAATGATCATCACCTGAGTCTAATTAAAAATTAGAGAGTGAGTTGCAGAAGCGTAAAAAAGCGCGACCTTATAACTCTATTGTAAAAGGAAATTGCAAGAAAGAACAATACATTGCTTAACCAATTTATATATAAACAACTGGTCATTAGTAAAAAGTAAGATATTAGGTATTATATACAACTTGTATTATGAAACCGCAAAAGAATAATAATTAGCACCAAAAACTCGTAAAATACAATTTTTCGCTTATTGGTCTTTTTTTTATCCTATAAAAGAGACTTATGACGGTTATATTGAAAAAATAATTTCTGATTTGTTTTTTGTGCTTGATTGTGAAAAAAATGTCGAGTTTCAGCTCGATGAACCTAAAATTGATGATTCTAAATAAAATTTAGAGAAAGGTTTTTTTTCCTGTGTTAGTTGCGGGATACTTGTGCCAGCTTTTTCTTATTACTCGTACATCACTATAATAACTTTTTATTTGTGATTTTGTTAGCAAAATTCATCTAATCACTAGTAAAATGTTACCGCTTTTGTCTCGAAAAGTGATCCAATAAAGATAAGAAAAAAATTACCAATTCGATTAGTCGAGATACGTTCTAATTTAATAGTGGAAAATAACTGATTGCTTGATAAAAATATATTAATGTACTTAGGACTGTCTAAAATAATTGAAAAAGGTTATAAGAATGGAAAACGTGGAAAATCTAAATGTTCAATAAAAATAACCTGATGTTGTTACATTCTCAACTCTATTGAAATAATAAGGTCATATTGTGAAATTGTGAACGTGAAGGGCTGAAAATTAATTATGAATATTCAGAGTTCTTACAAGCTACTTTTAAACAGAATTTTGTTTCTGATTAAAAAATCTTTATAATCTCTATTAAGAGTTTTATTGATAACAATTATAACAAAAATTAAGCACGCAAGTTTATGAACAATAAACAATGTTATGATTGGTAGGTATAGGTTTTGCAACCGAATTAGGCAAAATTATGACACAGGCTGATCTAGATAATTTCTTCTTCACAAATGTAAAGTCTAATTTTTTTACCCTTTGAACGAAAGGTAATTCCGGGACTTACCCTTTAGTGCGTGCAGTTGTATTAGTTGACGACTAGACTGAAACCAATAACATGGATATTAAATTTGACAAAATGTTAATTTATTCTGAAAAGTTTTCCACTAAAACAAATTACGCTAAGATACATTTATGTAATATGTATTTATTTCAGTTCAATGGATACGCATTTACCTTAGTAAAGTGTTAGAGCAAGAAATATTTGTTTAGAGTGGTCACCTTCGTATTTAACATTAAAAACAAAAAATTTTCGAATCTTATTAATAAATGTTAATTTTTAATGAATTATTTAATTTTGCTAATCAAATAAGACATTCCCTTAAACTTAAGAAGTTAATATTGATAAAACACAACACGGTGAGCTTCGATGAAGTTCAAATGAAAAGTGCCTGCATATCGCAGGTCTTCTAGATATCATTTAAGTAATGTCTCCCAAGTATTTTAAGCCCAAAAAAGAAAAAAATCGATAAAGAAATTCTTGAATAAAATCGATTTTTGTAGGTCATGAATAATTGGTTTGTATAATACTATCAGGTATAATGTTTTTATTCACTTCAAGCCTTAATAAGTCATATTTTTTATGTGAAATAGGTTAACTGAAAGTTAAAATTTATAAACATTCACACAAATTGTCGATATATCCTATGAAACTGAGTTTGATTGGAAATTCTCAATTCTAAACATTATATTTCTGCCTATTGGAAATAAATTATGCATGTCTATTATAAAAGTTCATGAATATATCACTTAAAATAATTACAATTTTGGATGAAAGAAAATTTTTTTGTCTATTTCGCAAGTTAAAAAAATTAGAAGATTGAAGTTTACACGACTTTTCGTAATATTAATTTTTAAAAAAGTTATGATTTAGTATTCTTTAAATAGTATGCATTTATGTAGCTTGTAAAAATTACTTGTAAAAATTATTTGATTCACCAAACCGTCATAATGAACAATTCTACTTTTCTCTTATTATTGCATATATATATATATATTTGTTTTTTTACATGAACATACAATATTCCTCTATAGAATCCACATGAATACAAATTAGATAAAATATAATTCAATCGCAGAAATTAGAAACTTTAATGAAAGTTGTAACTTTTGAAATTAATGTAAACTATTATATTCGAACAAAGCACGGAGCAGTCTGTCTGCATATTCTGAATGAGTCTTGGATACTTTTCATTTTTTTTATGCAGTTTTGAAATCAGCGTGAATAGGTTCTACAGTTTGTTTGCTGAAAAATGCAAGCTCTATCTGCTTGTCTTGACAAAATCTGCTCGTCTTTATTTTTCCATGTACTTGAATTTAGTACATGAAAAAATACTGCATGGATTTTGGGAGTAATGAGCTAATTCAAATCTTGAAAACTATCTTTGACAGCAACAATTTTATCTTTGAAGCAAGGATCAAGATGTCTCTCAAAGCAGGCTTGTAGTATAACTTTGAAATTTTCAAAAGCATTTACGTATTTTAGAAGTCTTACACAGCTGTTTCTTGAACATAGTACATTTATATTCTTTAAAAATTTTTCTGCATTTATTTACACTAAAACTTGATTAGACTTGGCGTTTAACGAGAGTTACACTGCACGATTTGGCCCACTGGTCTGCATTTTTTTTAAACTTATCCTTCAAGTGCTTGTACATCGTATTGACTCCGCTAAGAATTAAATGCAGTTCTGGAGGTAGGATGATGTAAAAAAATTTCTTATCTGCGCAGCCAGGAAAAGGAGAGGGTAAATACAATTTTTATAATCCTTTGCGTTCGATTTATCGCAACCTGCTTTAGACCACTTTTAATAATTTTCCAGTGTATTGGCAATCGTTCGATACTTTTCACAGCTACCTAAATCATTTTTAGATGCATATCACCAAGTGCAAGGGTATGAGCTGCTATGCGACATGATTCCGACCATGACAATATCAAGCTTTAAGTCGGCCGCAATAGTTCCTTCAAAAATTTTTATGCATAATGCAGACTACAGCTGCGATACACTCGCTGAATTCTACATATTTTCCGAATGCTTAAAATTTTTGAATTCTTTGAATTCTCAGAATTTTATACATTTTTTAAATTCTCTGAATTTTCTACATTCTTCAAATTCTCGTAATTCTTCGAAACTTGTGAATTTTCAAGTTCTGTGCATGCTTTAAATTTCCTAAATGCTTTAAATTCTCTGAATTTCTGGAGGATTCTAAATTTCACAAATTCAGAAAAAAGGAAATGTCAATTTTAAAAAAAGTTAATAGATTTCTGCAACATACCTTTGTTGCGATGCGTACAGTTTTTATATTCGGAACCAATTATAAACTTTGGTTTAAAAAAACACGATTTAAACTTGACAAATTAATGTAAAATGATAAAAAGAGAAAATTAGAAAAATTTTGGTTGTTTTATGCAAGGTAAACGCTAAAATCCGTCGAACTTAGTGCATTCAACATTTTTGACATAGATTTGAGTAAGCCAAGTTTTTTTACGCGGGACATAATATCTCATTTTTGCACTTCAAGAGTTTTTTTTCAAACCCCTACGAAAGTGTCTTATAAAGGTTATTTTAAAACTTATTTAGCAAATAATATTTGAGAAAAGCGTGTTAGAAGCAGTAAAATAATACATTATTAATGATTCTACCGCAAAATTCCAAAAAGGCCTTTTTTCCAGAAAAAATACACGTGAAACGTTATGGGCTTTCAACAACCCTTAAAAATCAATTGATTTGAAAATAAAAATAAGTGCTCACTTTTTTGGTATTCAAACAAATTTTAAAAATAAAAGCAAGAGAATTTGAAAAAAATGTGTACCACCTAAATAAATAAACCATGAGATTCCACTAACCAATGACAAAGGCAAATGTGTAACCCGTCATTATACATCATCACATGAACTAGAGTGAAACTGTGATGAAAATTATTGCAAATTTTTTATTTAATTTTTTTTCCGGCACATTATGCTAAAATACATTTAATAAATTAACGGTCTTGCGAAACTCAAGACAGTAAGTAGCTTCAAAAAAAATACCTACTGAGTGGGGACGGTAGTCACTCGTTATTAGGACGTTCTCAAGACATCAGACGTCTCCATGCCCACTGGGAGACTCGAAGCAGCTTATAAGATGAAAGTATTAAAAAGTAAATTTTAAAAAAGATTTTTGTATATGCACGATAATTCAAAAGCAATATTTCCATAAAAATAGCATTTGAAATATTTTTAAAATAACTTTCAAAAAGTTATTACGTTTCATTCCATGAGCACTGCATAATTTTGTCTGTTAAAAATTTATTATACGTAGATATAAAGGACCACACTCGTATACACCCTTAAATTATGACGTAAGCGTGCACAGTTTGGCAAGTGACAATTGTGTATGTGCCTTGTTGTCCAAGTGACAACTGTGCACGTCGAAATTTTCACGTGCACAGATAGGCTTCTGTGGTTTTGGACAAGCACAGATGGACGTGCAGAATTATTTGTCTGGACATCGACGTGCACAGTTGAGCACGTGCAAAGTTGCTACGTGCAAAGTGGTCCGTCACCCGAATAAATTACCTTTTAATTAATGTCTATATAATTTTATTTTGAGGTATTGTGTTAATTTTTAATTAACGTATTTTTTAATTTTTTATGACTGCAGTCTTCTTGTAAATATTCGCTGATAAACAGGTCTAGACCGACCTCGAAATTTGTTGGTTCCTTAGTAGTAGAAAAAAGACGGTGAAGAAAGTAGACTTTTCATTTGTTGATAGAAAATCATATGGGCTTTAAATACGTTAAATACGTTTGAAGGCTTTTGAATTAAAAAATATTTCTAAAGTTCCGAAATAGAACCTGATTTTCCATAAACTGTTAATATTTGTCATAAACTACGTTTTAATTTAGAAAATAAGATTTAAAAGATAAATAAAAAATAGTCAAAAAATAATCTCAATTTCCAAAAATTAATATTTTTTTTTTAAAGAATAACTCTGTCCCGATGATTAAAAAAAAATTTCGTAGATAGCCTAGCTTTTAGAAACAATTTAAAATCAATTTATTGGATATAATTGATAAATATCTAAAGTCTCATCGAATGAAATCCAAGCGACGTGGTGTGGAAAATTTTTATTTTTTTCAAATAATTTTTATGTAGTAAGTAAAATATAAAATTCTTTGTCTTCTATCACGTTCAAGATGCGTGAGGGAGAATAAATATAGAAAATTGAAATTACTTTTATTTAAGTGTATTTAAAGTTTATAGAATAGTTAGTAATAATACAATATTTCCTACAATTGTTTCTTTTTTCCAAAAAGTTTTTTGGTTAGATAAGTCGCAGGTACTCTAAGGTTCGCTTCTGTACATTATGCGATGCAGAGGGGATGCGCAATATGTTAACACTGATCCAGTAAATAATGTAGTAAATTATAGTAATAATAATTAGTGGGGTCAATGCGAGTAGGGAAAGTCGCTACAGGTGGAAGGGCGATAGGTGGGAAAGTACTGTATTATGTTTATCTTGCTAGGTATAAATACAACAGTTTCAATGAGCTTTTTTATCATTGTCTGAATATACAGATCCAAAAAGGCTGATTTTAACCTTTTTAATTTTACATCATGAGGATATCTGTAATATACTCGTTTCTACTACTAGGTAAGTTATATTTATAAAATACACAAGTAAATAAATCTGATTGAGTTCAGTCTAGACTTAATTGAACATTTTTAAACTTGAAAATATCTGACGAAACAAGGACATCAATAGTGAGCCATTCAAGCCATTTAAGCTGCATAAAAAGTGATTGTGGTCAAACTTAAATGCAATAATCTGCAATCTAAACATTTATACAGTTTCGCATTTAGACATTCATTATTGATTGTAAACATTAAAAAATTGAATTAATGCATGTGGAAATGAGTCTGCCCACACAAAATAAAAAAATTTCACTTCCTTCTCTTTGTTAAACATTTGTCAAACTGAGACAATCTTGGCTTGATAAACCACGGTTTAATAGGAATATGTTTTGTAAAAGATTGAGTCTGATCCGCGATAGTATAAGGGACAAGTTTTATATTTTTAATTTTCTTATTTCATATAATCAGGCAAAAATTTGAGGAAGAGGCCCACTAATTAAGGGCATCTACGTATTAATGTCATTTCCCTAGTCTTGAAAGAGTTAAAATCCGAAATTAATGTAATATATTTTATTTCTGAAGTAATTGCAACTCTACTGACGAATTGCTTGCTAACTGCCGCGGAAGATTGTGTAGGTTGCGGATCAGCTTGCCTTCCAGGTTGTCGTAAATGTAAATTGCACATATAAATATTCCCATCTATTTAACATAATTTGAGAAAGCTAATAAAAAATTTTTAAAAAGATAACAAAATTTTTATTTGTTCATTTTTAACTCTAGGGAGCTCTATAATTGATTTTAAGTATACATCCAAAAAGGTCACCGAAGAATATTGACTTAATTCTTGGCCTAGGGGCTCCTTTCAGACCCTAGTTAAAAGCAAGAAATGGGCTTATGGCGCAGATCAATATTTTCAAAATTTTTGTCACAAAAAATGTCAAATCTTGCGATACTAGTGTCTAGAAAAGTATTTAACAATACAAATTTTATCATTAAAAAATATCTCAAACCACTACTTGGATGCGTAAATCATTTTATAAGAGTTAGAAAATACTTTGCTACAGTATTCCCTATATTTTTTTAAGATAGTAATCAATGCTGATAATTACTTCACAGGGAAACCCCCGGCTTAAGGAGAATACCGGCACCCTCCGACACTGATATGGATACGTATTATGTTGACGGAGGTAACACAGCTTGTTTACAAGTTGCATTATTGTTTCAATAAAACTGAAAATGTTACAGAATAGCATTTCTTTAATTGAACATTCCCATTTTCACGTTTTCTATTCCTGTAAACTTTTCTCATTTATATATTAAGCTTTAAATATAACTTAATATATTTTCAAAATTGCAATTAGTAGAAACTTTAGGCCAGCCGATTTTTGAAAAAGGATTTTTTTTACTGATACAGCGTACGCCTATTATAAATGTCACAGCCCAAAGTTAATTCATTTATTCCTTCTAGATAATAAGTATTTTTCCACTTTCGAATTAGGAAATACGCCGACTATTCAAATTTGTAATATTCCTCTTACCTTTACTAATACACCTTTTTCTTATTGAAATATTATAATTTACATAGTAGTAAGAAAAACTTTACTTTTAGAGTTAGAAAGGTCCTATTAGGTATATCTTAAAAGATTTAAAAGCATTTTACGAGATTTTATGGGGGATATATATTGTTTCCTGAACGCTTTATTTGATAATTTTTTTTATTTGAAGGATATCAACTGTGAAGAAATTGCTAACAGTTTAATCGAGGAAAAACCTAGAAGGTAAATCAATTCTGTAGTTCAAAATTAATAGTTAATTGCTTGAAACTGAAATATTTATAAAATGCCTTTCTCCAGGAAAGATGAAAAAGTCATAAGCATTAGATGCTAAAGTAGGCTGCAGTTTGTAGAAGCACAATTTTAGAAATCGGAAAAACTGTCAAATGACCCAGAATTTTTCAAAACGTGAAAAACCTGCAAAATCACAAAAAATTTACTTGTTAATCAGGAATTTCGTTACTATTTGGAAGAAAACTTTACTTAATCACTTAAATTATTACAATTTTCATATTAACTGATATACGGCAATTTGAGCTAAGTTCGATTTTAAGTTTTGTTAAGATCAAGTTTAATCGTTACATTTTTTAATTATAACATCATTCATTTTAAGATGCGTTGTTCGAACATATTTAATAAGAAAATCTTTTATTTTAGATTTTTAGTTCTATACGTAAATTTTAAATTATAAGAATTCCACAATACAGTTTTAAAGAACTTAAACAATTGTAAATTAAAAGCAATTTCATTTTATGCTTATTTATTTTCAGCTTTTGTTCTTATATTAATATTTGGATATTAATTGTTTTTCATAATTTTTGAAAAAATCAGTTAAATTTATTAAAGAAATTTTATTTTAAAAAAGGACAATTTTTAATATATAGCAATATTTGACTTTATATTAAAGATGAGCAATTATAAATAAAATATTGAAAACTAGACAATACGAAACTGTTTTGTTCTAAGTAGAAAGCCCTATATCATTAGAATTTACGGATGCCTAACTAAAACAAAATGTAGATGTTTGAAAGTTTCGAAAAAAAATTGGAAATTTCTTTAGGACTTCTAAAAGGACTTAAGATAATACAAATTTTTTTCTAAAATAACCATTTTAAATCTATGTGCTGGTAAAAATACATTTAAAAATTTTAAATATAAAATTTTTTTAATTATAATGTGTAATTTTTGATCTTGTATCTTTTTTAACTTTTTCTTTTGTATTTTTATCAGTAGAACGTTCAGTGATCTTGAAATTCTTCTTCTTTAAAATAAGCTAACAAAATTTTGTTTAAATACAGTATTTACTATGTGTATATTGTTTCAAAAGGTTTTAGAAGAATTAAATTTCAAGTATATATCATTTTAGAATTTTCTATGTGAAATTGGTCGTGTCTATAAAACTTTCATTAACAAATAATAAATTGTGGGTTACGCAACAATCATCTCAGGCAATTATGGGGAAAAATATAGCAAAGTTCTTTAAAACTATATTGTGTCAATTATTTCTGAATCCTTAAATAAATTTAATGTATGCTATATGCATACACAAGCATATGACAAAAATAAAGATCGATTAAATAATAATCTGTTTGCCAAAGACTTGTCTTCATCTTCCCGTTATGCATGCACGCAGGCAATATTTTCATTTAAAAAATTGTATGCTTCTATTTCTTGTTTTTATTTCTGGTATGCATTACAAGTGTCTCACGAGCAGTAAAAATCACTAGAATCCTTTTTTTTGAATCTATTCATCTTTTTTCACATTTGTACCTTGATTTAAGCTAAATTAAAAACACTTCAAATTCTGGTTTAATTTTTTGTTCAGTGCGCGAATATCATAAGAACATTTTAAAACTAGTAACAAAATTCAAGATAGCAAAAACACGTTCTCAAAAATTAAATTTTTTATTTAGGAAATAATTAGACACTACTTTTTAGAGTTTATAAATTTGTATAAATCAGTATACATTTTTTATAAATGTTAGTATTTTTCAAGAAAATTCTTCCAAATTACTGGAACATTTGGAATGAAGTAGAAATTTTGTCATTAAGTTTATCTTTAACTGCCTTTTAATCTTTAACTCATTAGCTTTAATCAGTTATTAAAAAACTAGAGATATTTCTAGACAACTCAGGGTAATGAAAAATAAAATTAATGGAATCAATTAAAATTTAAAATAAATGATAAAATAATGAAGTATAAAAATATGTCTACAGTAAGATGTTTCTATGATACAAATACGAAGTAGCAGAGGAAAACAGGACATATTTTTTTAATCTTTGTTGTTATTTATTTGAAAAAAGAAACAATGTTAGAAATTAGAAAACATAAAAGCTGTTTCAACATGACTATTCAGTATTCATAGTTATACAAGCATAAACAAAGTATGTCCTATTTTCGAAACTTTTTATATCAAAGAATGTGGAAATAATAAAAAAATTCCAAATATAATTTAATATACTACAAAAATATTTTGAAAATACTTTTCAGGGGTACATATTTTAGAGGTGTAGCGTTTTATTACTATAAAATGCTACATCAAAAAAAGTTTCTTTCCAATTTATAATTTCATATTACTGCTCACTAGATTAGAAATCAGTAGGAATTTCATAATTACTAGTAAAATTTTACTAATTTAATTAGAGAAAAGCCATTCACTAAATATCATCAAAAAATTACAAACTTAATCAGTGAAAATGTTAAATGATTCCAGAGTGAAAAAGTGACAATTGTTTGGTGAAAATCCAATAATTTATTTGCGGTAGTTTATAATAATTAAAAATCGGTTATAAAATGAAAATTATAACCAAGAGAAGAATCTTGAAAAACATGCCATTGCTTGTAATATGTTCAGCTTTATTGATTTATATACAAGGTTATATTGTAAAACTTGTATATATGCTACGTGTTCTCCTGCATAATAACGTGTTTACAATTTTTTTCTTTGAAACAAAATGAATGAAAATTATTGTCACATTTTATCTATATCACCTTATCAAATATGTAATTCCTTTTATACGTGTGACCTCATAAAAACACCACGTGATTCGATAAAAAACAATACAGTACACCTGCGGAAAAACTCTTCTGATGTCGAATCATCCAAATTAAAAATTAAATATTATTATGTTTGAATTTTTAAATTCAGATAATTATGTACAATTTAAGGTAGACTTTCCACTCATCGTGACAGTCCCACTAATCTTTAAATTTGGTTATAAATTAGAATAAAAAAATCTAGAGAGTTGACATAAGGTTTACTGGGATAATTACCTTATTATTATTATTTATTAGATGTTTTATTTTATTTAAAAACATTTTATGCGAAGCAGTTTATAATTATACACTTTTCCAACATAAAATATTAAAAACTGCAACAATTTTAAAGTAGTAGCCTTAAAAAAGCCGCATTTCTTTGTTGCGAATAGTGGGACCTTGGAAAGGGAGTATTTGTGCCGATTTTTCGGTACAAATAGCCGCATTTTTTTGGCTAGAGTATCTCTAAATGAGAATCAGTTAAAACGTTGGCTTATTTTAAATAGTACAATGTGTAATAAGGCGCTTGCAATTAAAAAAAAATGTCACTCCAAGCATGAAAAACTCACTTCTTAAACATTTTAGAATTATGCAGGATCATACCATAAGCTAACTTCGCATTTTGCAATTAAAAATTGGAAACCTTCAATACTAAAAAATTCCAAATTGCATTCAAGTAGAAATAAAAATATAGTGAAGTTTTTGTTTAAAATGTGCAGTATAATTTTGTACCAGAAGAGACGATTTTTTAACGAAATACATGAATTTTTAACGTAATATGAGTTTACAACTGAAAAAACAAACAAATTTCAACCAAATAGTTCAATTTTGAGCAAAAAAGGTCCATTTTTAACCGGAAATGGAATAGTTTAATTTTCAACAAATTGCTGAATCTTCAACTAAAATAGTTACATTTTTAACCGAAAAGATAAATTTTGTAACCAAGAAGATTATTTTCTACAAAAAAAGGACTTTTTAACATGAGTTATATTTTAGCTGAAAAAGATTAATTTCAAAAGATAAATTTTCAACCAAGACAATTAATTTTTTATAAAAAAGAACGTATTTTCAACAAACTACATGAATTTTACCCCAGATACTTAAATTTTCATCTAAAATCGATCAGTTTTGACCCAGAAATAGAATAGTTAAGTTTACAGTTGAAGCACTTAGGTCCAGAGCGAAAAAAATGATTTTCAACAAAATAGTTAAATACAGTAGTAATCAATAATGATCTGATCACTTTTGAAATTTTTCAAAGCCTTTCAAACCTTTAAAAATTTCTAAACATGTCTTACAAATTTCTAAAAGTTCCTAAGATCCTATAAATTTCTCTAAACTTCATGAAATCCTTAAAATGATTTAAAAAACTTTAAGAAACATCAACTAATTTTTAAATCCGTCTTAATTAATGAAAATTTTTAAAGGAGCGTGAAATCTCGTTTCTTTTTTGTTAAATCCCTTACAATTATTTGAAATTTCTTAAAAAATTTTATCCTGTTTGAATTACTTGCAATTACTCAAAGGCATTCTAGCTTTCACTCAAAAAGATAACAATTTTTTTGATAATTGTTCAACTATTAAGGCTATTAATTTATTTTTTCAAACCATTTAAATTTAAAGCTACACAATTTTGGATGTTTTAACTTTAAATTAAATATTACTTTAAGATTTTAAATCCTTGAAAGATGTGAAATGAAAAAATGCAATACTTTTAATTTAAGAATGCTTATTACAATCACTTGAAATTTATATTATTTTATCTTTAACATTCATAACATAAGTCTGACTATTAGGGCATTTGACTTGAATCCATCTTTTTATTTTAAAAAATTTTAATTTCTAGCACTTGCAATTATGAAATTATACAACTTTTAAATTTGTTATTTGATTTCTATCTAAAGTTAAAATTATTAGTTTACTTAGAATAATGTTTGACGAAACAGTAAAATCACCCACAAAAATTTTAATTTTCAACCAAAAAATATCTAATATTTTACCAAAGAGACAAATTCTCTACAAAATAGTTATATTTTTCACCTAAAAACATAAATTGTCAATATAAAAATCAATTAAAGAAGATTTTAATTTGAAATTAAACAGTTGCAAAAAGAAGATGGAATTTCAAGCAAAATAAAAAATGAATTTTTAAACCAAAAAGACGATTGTTCAATAATAAGAAATTTTTAATCATAAAAGAACAAAAGTTTCTCAACAAATTATAATATCGAGGAAAAAATAATTTGCAATATAAAATAATTTTTGCAGGGTTTATTTGCTTTCATGTAACACAATTTTTTTTTTCATTTTCTCGAAAAAATTCAAAAAGACTTTTGAAGATATCAAATGACTAAAGAGCTTCAAACTTGTATTTCAATATCTTCAAGAATCTACATTTTGTTTTCAGTTTTTTGGAAACATTCAAATTTTTAATTATTTTTGGAGTTGTAAAAAAATTTCTATACATCTTTTCAAATTATTAGAAATTAAAAAAAAAAAATTTTGAAACTCTGCGAAATTAAAAAAATGTCTAAAAACGGTTCATATTATCCAAAACAGACTTTTTGCATAAAATATTTGAATTCTCATTTCAAAAAGATAATCTTTTAACCAGTTATAATTTTAACCAAAAACACATTAAATAGTTTCCAAAATAGATGAAGTTGCTACAAAAAAAAAATTAAACCAAAAATATAAATTTCCACAAAAAATATGATTTTTAACGCAGTAATTCAATTTTTAACCAAATAAATTAATTTTCTATCAAGAAGATTAATTTTCTATCATAAAAGACAAATTTCCAACTAAAATTATGCAAAAAAAAATTTTAAAAAATAATAATCAATTGGTTAATCAATTTGATAATATATACCAATGAAGTTATATTACCAATACATCTCTTATAATATTTCTATCTATAAAATTACAAATATTTAACTAAACAAGTGAGCTTTTATAAAGTAGTTTAACTTTTAACCGAATTTGAAACAAAATAGTTGAATCAACAATCAAAAACCCTTTCAATTTAAAACCAAACATTTGCAATTTTGATGAAAAACAGATTGAATAGCAACCAAAACAGATACATTTTCAAACCAAGAAGACTAATTTCCATTAAAATTGTTGATTTCAAAACAAACAAATATTTTGAGTACAGAAAAAAATCTAGATAAATTATAATTTGAAGGCAAAAAAGTTTTCAAAACAAAATAAAAATTTTGACTTATTATTTATTTTTTAATTTTCATTGTTTAGTTGCTTTAAGGTTAGAAAAATATAATTTTACTAAGTTTTTCAAAAAAATTTACAAAAATTTTCAAAGATTTGAAATGTGTGGAAAAAGCATGTTTTAAATGTCTAAGAAATTTTGCGTTTTTATTTTAAAGAATTTTATTAAATTTCAGGGAAAATTTGAGCAGTTTGAAAAATATTCAGTACTTTTTGACGCTTGAAAAAATTTAACAACAATTCATAAATATTTGGAAATCTTTTAAAGTTTTAAAATTTTTTTGATCTTTTCAAAATTTAAAAAATTGTTAAGTATCTTTCAAACTGACCCTAATTTTTCCTAAAATTGTTTTAAAATCTTTGGGATTTGTTTCTAATAATTTTTAAATTCTTTTGTTTTATTTTATAATCGTTAAAAAATATATTTTATTAAATTAATAAAAATCACTTTATATATTCCCGGGAATCTTGAGAACATTTCTTTGCTATATTGAAACCTTTCAAAGTCTTTGAAAAAATTACAAATTTTATTTCGAAATCTTAAAAATCTACACTTTTTTTAAGGTTTTTGAAATTTTTTATTTTCTTCGAAATCCTTAAAAAACTTTTTAATATCTTTTAAAATGATTCAAATTTCTCTTAAATTTTCTAAAAATTCTGCAAAATTAACAAAATTGCCTTCAAATTGTACAGATTCTTTGCTGAATATTTTGAAAATCTTTTGAAAATCTGTTTCAATGCTTTGAAATACTCATATAAAATATTTATTGTAAAATAAAAAATCATTACAAATTTTCCGAGAAACCTTAAAAGGTTTCTTTATTATTCCCAGAAGCTACAATTGTGTTAAGCAAGATATTTAAAAGCTGTAAATTTACGATTTTTAGAAAACGTTTACTATTTTTTTAAATCAATATTTTTAACTCAAAGAAATATCGTAAAATAACGAGGCTTTAAAATGAACCAAATATTTGGAGAATGAGTTAGAATGAGGCCCTTATCAGTATTAGCGTAGAGGTGACGGGACGTTTTAAAGATTTGTCGCAAATATACATAATTTTAGGTTCTCGTAATGTGTAGCCTTAGCAAAAAAAAACTGTAAAAGAAAAAATATACAAAAATATTTTAGATTCATTTTTTAAGGATTGTAAATTCATGTATTAATAAAATCCTAACCCATGAAATTCTTTAGCTTCTAAAAAAAATTCTTCTAACGTTTTTCTTTTTTTGTAAGAATTTTAAAAATCATGATTTGTTTGACAACCATTCATTAATATTTTTATGGTTTTATAGAGGATAGCTGATATCTAACAAATTCGTGCTTTCAATGAACAATTATTTTAAAACCTGCAAAATCAGAACAGAATTTTCATTCTTGAAGTCGTCTAAAGTCCAATATTGTTGAATTTTAAAGAGAATTTTTGTAATTTACTATTAAAAATTAGTCAAGTCTGTAGAACTTATTTGAAAAAATATTAAATTTTTGGATACGCAAAAATTTTCTTAGGCAATTATAAAGAAAATTTAACGCAAAGCTTTTTTAACTATGTCATGAGAATAATTTCTGAATTCTTCTATAATTTTACTAGGGTCATATGTACACAGAAATATGAAAAAAAATAAAATAAAAATAAAAAAATTTGTAGAGGCGAAGACACTTCTAGGTAACTTAAAGTTATTGAAACTAAAATAATTATAAATGATTAAAACAAAGTTAAGTAAGAAAATTATGAAGTATGAAAATCTGTCTACAATTTGATGTTTCTATGATATAAATAAGAAGTATAGGAGAAATACAGGAAATATTTTTCATTTTTGTTGTTGTTCGTTTTAAAAAGAAAAAAATGTAAAAAAAAAACTGTAAACCTTGTTTTATTCAGTGTGTGTGATTTAAATTAAAAAATTTGACGTTCATAAAGTCACTAATAGAATGAAAGGTAAAATTGTATCAGCATGACTATTCAATATTCATGGTTATACAAGCATAAAAAAGTGTGTCATCGAACTGATAATGAAATTTTTTGAAAACGAGTTTCTTAAAATAATTTTATATTTCTGAAAAGTATGAGGAAATCTGCTTTTTTAGAATTAAATATTTTAGAGGTGGATTGTTTTATTTTCCAAAAAATGCCAAATGGAGCAAAACAATTTCTTTTGAATTTACAATATTATATTAGTATTTACGAGAATGAAAAAAAAGGGAAATTTCACTAATTACTAGTAAAATTCTACTTATTTAATTAGAGAAGAGTGAGCCACTAAATATTGATGGAAAATTACTAATTTGATTAGTAAAAATATTATTTAATGCTATAATATTATTGCTTGAAAGATAAAAAATGAGGATAAGTGTCACATTTTAACTATTTCACCTTACTTAATGATACCTTTTACGTGTGCGTTTACAAAACACCACGTGATTCGATTAAAAACAATATAGCATATCTGACGAAAAACTCTTCGGATTTTGAATCATCTGAATTAAGAACCAAAAACTTGAAAGTTTTTAATTTTAAAATCCAAGTTTCATGCACAATTCAAGGTAGACTTCTCACTAATCGTGATAGTCACATTAATCTTCGAATGTGATTATAAATTTCAATGTATTGTTAAGAAATATTTTCAAAATAACATAAATAAAAAAACTAATTTTTTTAGAATTTCATATTATTAAGAGGATTTTTAAATAATTTAAATTGGAAAAAAAATTGAGACAGTTGACATCACGTTTACTTGAATCTTTATCACATTACTAATTCTAACCTTCATCTAATTTGAAAACGTTTTATTTGAAAGGGTTCAAAATTAGAGACTGATCCTATAAATGCTATAAAAAGGCAGTTTAGAAATGAAAAATAGATCAACAGTAGAATTTAAAAATGCTTAATTCTGAGTTCATCTTTCCTTATTTTTTTATCACCTTACATTTACTTTCACTTTTTTATTGCTCATTCAAATGTTTTTTTTACATTTTATTTTTTCAATTAAAAATAAAAACTAGCGAAAAAAATAGTTACAAGAAAATTTATTTATCTTTCTCGAATGATCAATTTTCCTTTCCTGCATTTTTTTCACATCTTGTGTAGTTTCGCTGGATAATTATAATTTTCTGCTGTTTAGAGAGCAATTTCCATGGACAAAACTAGAACCGTTGACCAAAATACCTGCATAACGATCTTTTTCTTTCTTTTCATGCCTTAAAACAATGTACCAAAGCTCAATCTAATCTGATCAGTCTTTCGAAAGTTACCGTGCCCACAGGATATAGGCATACAGACATACAATTTCAACAAAACACTTGTCCTTTAAAATAAAAAGTACGGCTTTTTAGTGTCAATATTGTGATACTTGTTAACTATATCACCCTTAAAATGAAAAAATTAGAATTACTTACACACATAATATATTTTTACTTGCTTTATTCACGTTAACAAAAAAAAAGCTCACTAATTGAATAGTATTCAAACTTTCCATGGAATTTGTCAATATAAACTTTTAATTTTTTTTTACTATCGGGCTAGTAAAATGCTAAAACTCTATTATAATATGCTAGCCAAATACCCAATTAATAACTCAATGAGTAATATTTTCACTAATTCAGATTTACAGGTTCTCCTGAAGGTTCTTTCGTAATTCACAGAATACTATTATATAAATTAAAAGATTAATGCTTTGAAATACTGAAATCATTAATCCTTTCCTCTAATATTTTAATATATCGCAATAGAATTTTTTTATTGTCATATATTAAAATAAGCCTTATTGGAATATCTTGAAATTTAAGAAAACAACTGGGTGAAGTCAAAAAAATCTATTACTAGACAATAAAATGCAAAATTCAGCCAAAACTATGGTAGTATGTTGTCATTATTTCTAATGCTATATCGAGGTGTAATTTTTGTTTTAATTTTTTGTTTGGGGGTAGGAAAAACTACAATAATTGTCCTTATCCAGTTATTATTCTCTTATTTTAGACATTTTTTTTGTCAAAGTAGAAAAGATTTAAACATTGAATACTATTCAAAAAGTTATTTCAATCACATACAAATCAGGTTGAATAAATACAGTTATTATATATCAAAATTAGCAGTATATATACAATTGAGGCGTGATAGTATAGAAGCTATTAATGACCTGCTCTGTAAGTTATAAAAATGGTTTGTCTTCTTTTACGTTAAACACGAGCGGAGAAGAAAAAAGATGGCATAATTGCAGCACAAATTTTTTTTCATCACTACGTAATGTTTAAAGAAGTCTATCTGCCTTTGCTTCTTATTTGGAAAATGTAACATTTTTGCAAAAATTTTTTAAAAATTAATTCTGACGTATAAGGTGAAGTTCAGTATTACTTATTACTATTTCGAACAAATTCTAGAGAAAAGATGTTTGTCGGCATTTGCATCCTGTTATTTCTTATCATAAATAATTTTACATATATGATAAAAGAAGTTTCCTTGCAAATAACAAGATGCAATTTATATAAAATTCTACCCTAGCTTCCTCAGGTTTAAAAAGAAATATATTTTTAAAAGATACACATCCCGCAATTTTTAGAGTTTTGATTTTCTTTGCATAACCTATATTTCCAAAAGACTTTTTGAGTTCTACAAAAATACAATTTGAAAACATTGAAAACAAAAAAATTACAAAATTTGAATGGTTTAAACATTTTAATAAGTAGTTTTTTTAGCAGGTGTAGGTGTTGTGATCAGAGCGTACCCTTCCCACCCCCAACTGCCCGGAAAAGTTCAACAAATGATCTTATAACACTTTCAGACCAAAAACAGGCGTTGAAAAAGACGTGCGACATCTTATCTTGTGCATTGCGTAAAACTATATGATTACTAAAATTATTTGAAAAATAGTTATAGCTGTCACAGAAAAAAATTTTTGTTTTATTCAAGAAAAAATTTTTACTACATTTGATGATTAACAGAGAATTAAAGTATATTAATAATTTTTCTTAAAGAAGACAATGTAACATTATCGTTTTTCTCTAAACTGGGGACTCATTTTATGTTTGCAAATGTTCATGATTTTATTTTTATTGCAATTTTGATTGTACTTAAACTGACAAATTAACTAAAAATATTAATTATATTTTGTTATAGCGTTGTTGCATCTTAAACTTATCATAATGATATCAGTGATCATAAAGAAATTCGTTCAATTTGCATTTACTCTTTCCTGATCAGTAAGCTGGTACCAACAATATATGTTGGATCCAATACCGTTAGGACCTTAAAAATAGCCCTAACCACTTTAGAATTTAATTTGATAATTAACTGAGAAAAAATGAAGGAAGACTAGTTCTTCCAATAAAAACTCCCAGTGAAATGTAAATTATAATTCAAACAAAATTGAGAGATTGTAAATTTACACAAGAAAGAGAAGATTGCGTAGTTTTGTGATGACTTGAAAGACTCAAAAGATTACTTTTCGCAAATGAATCGTGCTTATGATTGGAAAATTATTGGCACAAGATCACAAATACAGTTTGATTTTTAAAATTGCCAATTTAAATAAAATTGAATTCTCCTTCCTTTTTATTTCCTTTTTAGAATGAGATAGTGAGATATCAAAACTTCCTTCGCACAACCCGGTGCTTATCATCAAATAAGGTGCAAAGCCGTTACGGGTTCCATTTTGTTTCTTTTTTGTTTAAGTAATTAGGTTTTATTTTTAAAAACCACAAGATGCAATCATGCACAACAATGTCCTCACAAATGTAAGGTGCAGAGTCGTTACAAAAATTATATACATTTATATTTATAAATAAATTTCAATAGCGAATGCAACTATGCACAGCGAGGTCCTTGGCGTTAGATAAGATAAAAAGTCGTCACATTAAAATTGCATCTACTATGTTATCATTTACTCCCATTTAGATTTTTTAGGATAATGGTACTATACACAACGAGGTACTTATTGTTAAACAAGGTACAAAGTCGTTACAATAAAAATTCCAAATGCTGCTAATAAAATAAAATAAAATAGAAAAAGACTCCCGTTTATCTATCTAAATTTCGAATGAATTTAGATAATTAAGTAGACGGAAGTTTTTCTCGTTTCGTGAAGAAAATCCTTTAAGAGAAGCTCCCTTATTATGACGCCTTAATCGTTCAAAATCAATAACAGGTGAATGATCAAGAGGGTGAGTCCTTCCTCGTTGAGCCTCCAATATGAAGACCCTGGTACCGATACCATTATCGATATATAAGGTGCATTGTTCTTACGCTATCCCCACTTATGAGCTGATGGCGCGCGCAATCGACCGCATGATCGAATGACTTCATAAATCATTCTTCCGTTCTACCTGCTTGTGCACTGTTAATTTAGGGGCGTATTAATATAAATATTCGCCCATAGCTTTATGATTGAATTCTAGTTATAAAAATAAAACGAAACGTCTCAAGAACATTTTCACTAAAGAAGGAAAACCATTAAAAATGTGCGTTAAAAATACGCGTTATCTGCGCATTCACACTCAGAAAAATGTCTGTCTTGAATTAAAGAAAACGTTTCTTTAACATATTTTTATTCATTTTATTAAAAATAACTTAAAATTGAAGAAAATCATTTCAATTTAAAAAAAAATTTTATTGAAACAAAAAGAAATTATTTAAATTGGAAGACAATTTTTAGAATCAAAGAAATTTTTCTTTGAATGACTATCTTTCTTTGATCCAAGAAAATTTTTTTTAAATCAAAGTATCTTTTTTATGAGAGCATTTAGCATTTATATTGAAAATTCTAGATTAGTGATTGCAGTTACTTATTAATTAGTGAACTTTTCTTGTCGATTTTTATTTAAATATATAAAATGATTTTAAAGAATTAAAATATATAAATAAAATGGAAATAAATTGTATATCGTTGAGCTCTTACATTTCTTAGCGGAAATAAAGTAAGTATGCAAATGATTCTTGTTTTTCTATTTTCAAGAAATGATTCGTGTAAACATATATATTGGTGGAGGTGACGTAGCCTATTTACAAGTGTTTACGATATCATAGCCTTTTTATAGATTTATTAGAGTTAAAAATGTTACAGAATCCTGTTCTTTTATTGTTTAACTTTCATATTGACCCGATTAAAATTCTTTAATCTTGTTTTCATTAATGTATCTAGCACTCAATAAATTAATATATTTTCACTAATTGTGAATACTTTTATGCGTCCGTTTTCCTAAAAATAATAATTTTTTTTTAAATATGCGCGAAACAAAGAAAGTCTAAAAGTAAAATTATTATATGTGCTTAGTTTTATAAAAATTTCTTTTCTTATCTTCGATATTTTCTAAATTCATTTCTAAATAACTTCGCTTGCTTCACATTTTATCCCTTTTGTTATAAAGCGTCTAATAATTACGTGAGGCTTTTTTTTAGGGGAGGGGGTCCAACAAATTTTACAAATCTCTACAGACAGGGGTGTTTAAAGAATTTATCATGTGAGTCTCGTTTATCTAATTACTTAGTTTCAAGTATGCTACTTGAACCCTGCTTTGACTGTTGACATTTTTTTTTATTATATATGAAGTTGAAAGTTTGTCACAAGGACAACCGCGGGATTTCGCTAGGAGCGGGTGCTAATCTGAAACACTGCACTCGCTCTTAACAAAAGCGCGGTACAATTTCAGCTATAACCACAACTCGCGACCGTGAGATAGGTGGTTACAGTCTGTGATGGACTCAACACGATGATCCAGTAAAAGTCACGTCCCCCCTCAAGGTACGGAGCGACCCAAGGACAACCGCCTTCTGCATTTTCCCCGCAAGTGTCTTAGCATTTTGTTGACACGCGGAGATGCTTTTCAGGCTATTAACCAGTAAAAGCTTGGAACCTCAGAGAGCGCCTATAATCAGGACAATTATCTTAACGGAATATTCCGGCTATAACTGTCGCAACTCCCTTATAAGGTCTCTATACCTCTCTTTCTTTTCATTCTTCTTCACTTTGATTTTTTTGTCAGATAGTGCCGAAAATTCGATAACGAACATGGTTCGTTTTTCAAAGTCAAGTAGAACTATGTCAGGCCTCGAGTGCGCAACAAAAACAATTGTAGAGAATATGAAGTTTCAGTATATGCGGCACTTTTCATTCTCGACAATTGACTCTATTTCTTTAGGAGCGTTTAGTAGAGTGGTATTAGGGCTGATGCCGTAAGAGTGACAGAGATGGTAATAAAGCACTCTTAGTGCCGCATTGTGCCTTTGGATGTAGGTTGTTCCCGCATGAGTTGGACAACTAGATAGCATGTGTCCTAGATGTTCGGGGTGTGCATAAGTTGCTCTGCAGCTATCATCAGGAATTTTTTCGCTCAAAATATGGCGACGGTATACTCAAGTGAAAATGACACTGTCTTGGCATGCCAAAATAAAACCCTCTGTTCTCGACTTTAATTCGGGTGATTTAAGGAAAGAGTTTTGTACAGAAACGCTCCTTTGCCAACTTCTTTGAGTTCCCTGACCATTTTCAGAAAAGGATCTGGTTCGTCTGCGACTATATGTGCTGTACCCAGAATAATCCTGTTGTAAAGATATTCAAGATTTAGTATATCGCGACCTTCTTGACCGCGTGAGATATGAAGTCGCGGTACAGCAGACTTAAATTGCATGCTTTTGTCCGTATGAAAAACCTTTCGCGTCCCGATATTAAGAGATCTGAACTCGTCCTTCGTCCATGGAACCACTTTAAATGAATGTAGGACTACTGGAAGGGCAAGCATGTTTTTTTAAAACACTTTGTTTCTCGCTCGCAGTTCAGAAGACCAAATCCGTCGGATAAGACGTTTGTATCTGCATCAGAGAGTATCCTTTATAGATGTTACGTCCTGCATGCGGCTCTGTGGCAGACCCAGGTATGTATTGTTCTCTGCAGCGCCAAGGTGTCGTATAGCGCTTCTGTCGACGAGCTCAGGATCTTCGGGGATGCCATTGAGTTTCCTTTCTTCAAACAAACCTTGGCGCATTTTTCTAACCCAAACTCTATTTCAATCTCTTAAGTGTATTTCTCGACAATACCCTGAGCTAGATGTAATTTCTCTATATTTTTAGCATAGATCTTGAGATCATTTATGTAAAATACATGAGTAACCTTATGCTTTTGATTCCTAGGTTTGCTACAGAAGTACTCTTTAAAATGACGTAGTGCGAGAGATAGTGGCAATAATGTGAGGCAAAAGAGGAGAGGACTCATAGTGTCGCCTTGAAACACACCTCTTTGAAAGGTGACGGTGTTAGTTGTCACACGATGTTTTCCAGATGAGATAGTAAA
>JAUELO010008431.1:0-11610 GCA_032357855.1 Amphibolips quercusostensackenii
CATTTTTGCAAGAATGGTTGTAATTTTACTTCAGTTAAAAAAAAAAATATATTTTTTCTTAGTCCCTACAAAGTATGCCATTCCATAGAAACGAGAGGTATTCTTAATTTGAACATATGACTCTTGAATGAGCAACATTCGAAATCATAGATATGTGTTTGCATAGATTTTACTTTTCATCTTGCACTTTTTGATCTTTTTGGTGCTACTGTTACATACGCCATACACGTACATACTGCATACACCAAACGTGTACGATAAAAGCAATATGTACGCCAAGAGGAATTAATAGCTAGTCAATGGAGTAACCACAAAGCCACAGAAAAAAGCACTTCTCTAATAATATGCATCTACGGTATTAAAACAGAGATATCAACTTTTTTTTCAAAACTGATGCTTTAATGCAGAAATCATTAACACAAAACTAGTAGTATAATCTGTTTAGTCGTGAACAATAGAAAACGGAATTTTCTCAAAAATACTTGTCTATATACTAGAGTAGCGATTGAACAATTTTTCCGACACGTAACTACTGAGATAAGTAATCGTTTGATCGAGATAAAATTAATTGAAGAAGTGTACGGGTAGAGAATTGCGTTTTTATAGTAAACATTCGCCTGTGATCATCGGTAACCGTTACGACGAAAATAAGTGCTGCAGTATTTTTTTGATGAAAGATTTGAATGACTGAGGCAGAAAGTTAACTGTTGTAACATCAACTGATATTACTTCTATATTAAGTCTAAATGATAAAAGAGATTATTTGAATTGCTGATTGATTTTTTTAATGAACCAAAACAGCAAGAATAATTAATTTATCAGTTCCCGTGTGAGAAAATGGCCTGGCAGTCTGGCTACAAGTCTGGCCCAGGTCTGGCTCTAATCTAGCCCAGGTCTCGATTTCTCTAGACTGTCTATTCTGGAACATCTGATCTGTCCCAGGTCTGACGCTAGACTGGCCCAGGCCTGGCCTTATCTATACCGTCTGGTCTGAAAGATCCGGTCTGTCACAGGACTGGCGCTGATCAGCAAGCCAAGAACAAAAAAATTTTAAGTTCGATCAGCTATTTGTTTTTAAATATTTAAAAAAACTTACAGGGTATTTAAAATGATAGAAAAAAATTTACAACATCTAAACAAGATTTGTGCTTTTTATAACTTTGACAAATTGGTCTGGTCCGGGTTAGGCGCTGGTCAGCTAGCTAAGAACTCAAAGCCAATTTAAAGAAAATGGTTTCACTAAGTGAATAGAATTAAGTATTATTATTGATAAACTGACATGATTGAAACATTGTGCCTATAGCGTCTATTATATGCATTTAGTCTATGTAGTGTCACTTCGCGACTTTAGCCACGCTATATTATCAAGGAGCGACATCATAAAATTTACATTTTGTGAATTTATTAATAAAGTTATAATAAAATAAGAAGCAAACGTTTTAACTAGCTTGTGTTTTAGATTAATAATTTAGAATATTGGCCTCTTCTTATTTGCACGCACAATTTTAGGATAGGAATCAACGATTTTACCCGCATTTTTAAAATGTAGAAAATTGAAAGGCGTAGAGTTAACACGTTCTCCAAAGAAAAATCTAAACCATTTCTTGTGCATGCAAGAAATAGCAAATAAGCTATCATGTATCTCAAGTACGTCATGCACCAAAGATCCGGGCGGAAATCGAACAGCTCCCAGCATATGAAACTTGTAACTCTTCGACCAAAAGTCAGTTATGATTTTCTCCCTGAACGACTCAGTTTTCATTTTCTGCCCAAAGAAGTCAGTTAACATTTTCTTGGTGAAGATTCCTCTCCTCATTCTTCTACCGAAGGATTCGGTCCTCAAAATTATCGTCGGAAGTCTTTCCGGAGTCTTATTATAATTTGATTCTAAAATTCTTGTCGAAGGACTCAGCCAACTTAGTCTCGAACGCAAATCTTAAATTAACTTCACGGGAAATAATCTTGTGTGGTGTCTCTATCAGTCATCTTCACCACCTTCGATAATCTCGTGCGGTGTCTCCATCAGTGTTCACTACCACCTGGATTTGACTTGTGTGGTGTCTTCATCAGTCATCTTCACCACCTGCGATATTTTTGTGCGGTGTCTACATCGGTGATCACTATCACCTGCGTTAACATTTTTGGGGTTAACACCGTCTACAAACCTTTACTTTCGAAACTCTTAAAGTAAGTTCTTTTTCTGTTATTACTTACTGTGTTCTTCTTGTATGATGCGTTTTTTCCCTCTTCTCACAAAGTGATCCTTGTTACATGAAATCACTAACTAAGGAAGAAGCTGAGTCCACATCGTCAAGTTCATACAAAATTCCAGAATTAAAATCTTTAAACTTCCCAAATGAAAACTTGACGTATCAATCAAATAATTTCTTAATTTCACTCCAATTTTGTATTACAGTAATGAAATAAATGATAATTATGTGTTCAATTTAAATTGAGGGATTTTACTACTGATTCATATTCGCCTTTTCCTGTTTCCTTAAACCAGAGCCTTCAGCTCTGTAGATAAAACAGAAGAATTTTAAACAATTATAATAAATGTTGATCTGTTCGACCCTTAGGACGTAACAGTAGTATGTACGTGTATAGCTTATGCAATAGTACACAAGATATCAAAAGGTCCCTTCTTTCAATGGAATAGCATACCTTGTAAGATCCAATAAAATATATTTCTTTCAACTGTAATGGTACCAAAAAGCTTTCAATGAGTAAAAAAATTTTCGAAATATTAGAATTTTATTTTTTCTAATTGCTAGAATGGAATCTTTATTTGTCTTATAACCGCTGTGATATCTTATACGACATACATTTTTTTGAACCATGAGAATTGATTTAGCCATTTTAAAGAAAACCAAACTTTTTTGTTATCTGAAAGAATGTTTTAACGTTTGTAAAACTTTTTATTCAAGTTGCATTTAGGGTAAATTAGTCTTATAATGTCAGCAACTTACACCCAAAAATGAGCGGAATATCTGCCAAGGCATACGAACCATGCTTATCCAGCTATGCCTTTTGTAAATATTGTATCACAAATAAAATTTTCAGAATTTATCGCTGAAGAATCGGTAGTCTTAACCATTAACCTAATCTACAAAATTATTGCGCTTCATGATTGCGTTCACGAAAATGTGAATGTACTAAACAGAGAAAAAAAAATAATAAGAAGAGAATAAAGAATTAATTGTAAGACATATTTTATTTAGAAATTTGTTTAGGATACTAACTATAATAACGCGGGTATAAAAGGGACACTAAAAGATTACTTTTTATCACGTTTACAGGTTGCAAATATGCGGAAATAAATTTATAACTGCACAGCTTATATCTAAGGCTATGAGAATTGATGAAGTTTACATTAGAATCGTACGCTTATCTTTTCCGCTTATTTTTCCTGTTCTTCTGCATATTTACAATTCCTTATTTTAGGTTGGAATATTCAATGATCCAAGCAAAATTGATCTTTTTCGACTAATTCAAATGTTTCTAACCCCATCTCTTCCAAACATTTGCGCCATATTTTTATTATAAATGCAATCACTGAACCACTATAACGGATTGCCCATCACCAGTTAACAGATTACATAAATTTTAACAACCTTATTGATCCCCTATAGTCCTGATTTCATGCAAGATACAGCACTATTTCGGCGTCACCTAAAGTTACTACCAATTTTAAACTGGCTATGGATGAAAGAAAATTTACAGTGGTTGTCCTATTTCATTTCTTCAAGGCATTTAATATAGTAAACCATCAACGCCTATTGCTTGAACTGAAACGTTTTGAAATTTCAGATTCAGTCATCAAATGGTTTGCTTCTTATTTAAGTAATCGATCACAGAAATCACCTTCTAGTGCAGATAAGTCTTTGGACTGGGCAGAAGTCAGAGGTGGCGTCTCTTAGGATCTCATCCTTGCCCCTATCATATTCAATCTCTATACTTCTGCTTTTAGGGGTGAACTCAAATACTGTAATGAATATAAATATGCGGATGATTTTATATTATACATTTTTGAACTTATTTCCTCTCTGGAACAATCGATGAGTTGGGCACAGGAAGATTTTGATTGTGTGGCCCATTGAGCTTTGGACAATAGATTAGCTCGCAACACCAGTGAAACAAAGGCAAACGTCACAGTGTCTGAAAAAATAGCCACCTTTGTCCATTATATGACTTCGCGATTCATTCGTCAAGTCGGTTTCATATCTAAGCCTTATAATCAATAGAACATTGTATTGGAAGAAGTTGACATGTGGAATATCTAAGAAAAATTTCCGAATTCTTCAGCATCTGCATATAAACTAAAATTTCCTTCTCACTTCCATTCGAATTCTGTTAGTAAAAAGCTTTATCTTTCCCATTTTAGATTACGGTTGTTTATTGTATGATGACATTACTGATGACGTTAATTTGAAACTCAAGCGTTTCCTCAATTCATGCATTGTATTCATTGAAAATATTCCTTAGAGTAAATACATAACACAATACAGAGAAAAACTGGATTTAAATGTAGCTAGGGAAAGACAATTATTTATAGGTAACTTGATGTATTCAGTAATGAAAAATGAAGTATCTGAGTACCTTTATAACCTGAAAAGACAGTACTAAGAATTTTTTTTTCACTAAAAATGTTAACTATAATGTTTATTTATTGTAAGAGTTCTTACTTCTTAGAAAAAATTACCGTCTAGTTTAAAAGACGCTCTGTGCCGATATCACTTTAAGCATGACGTTTTTACATATCTATATAAAATTAGTATTTCTACTTTAAAAATAATCCACTAGTGGAATTTAAAACCAAATCAAAATACACCCTGTAAAATCCCAAATACTATACTACTCTACACTTACTTTTAATTTCTTTAATCTCAATTATATTATTTTGATAGATCATTTTCTTCACGGTTTGTTTTTTCTCCATTGCAGCTTTTACGATTCTACACTACCAGCTTTATACATATTTTTTTTCATCCTTTAGAAGTGCACACTAATTTTCCCATACATTTAAAATTCATCAATAAGTGCTTGTAACTATATATTTTATTATGCATATTTTGTTTTTTTAGATGACCAAAAACTTTCTGAAAATGAATACAAATTCAAATACAGCTTTGTGTAAATAAAATTGTAGAAGGTGCAAAGAAATCTGAAGTCAAATTTTACAAATTCAAAGTGTCCGATTCAATATGGCCAATGAAATAATATAAAAGTTGATAAATCTTGGTAAAAAGTAGTGATGCTTATAAAAGTTTTATATACAGAGAATTTCTAAGTCGCTGATTATGAATTATGAGCCAGTTTTTCGAAAATCGAATTTGCCGATCGAATTAGCCGGACAAAAAACTTGAAAAATGAGTAAATATTTGTAAAAATCAGTACTTTGGAAATTTTGGTGACTTCGAATCCGAATATTAAGCCAGATTTTCAAATATCAAAAGGCTCAATCTAATATGTCGAACGAAAAACTTGCAAAATGTACACATCTTTTTTTTAAATCAGTACCTGGATTTTTTTTGTTTTGTTCACTGATTACGAA
This sequence comes from Amphibolips quercusostensackenii, assembly GCA_032357855.1. Taxonomy (NCBI): domain Eukaryota; kingdom Metazoa; phylum Arthropoda; class Insecta; order Hymenoptera; family Cynipidae; genus Amphibolips; species Amphibolips quercusostensackenii. The sequence goes on from JAUELO010008431.1 coordinate 5,555, forward strand.
TCTTCAGTCGGATTTTGAAATGCTTATAAACAAGGTTTTATTACTAATTTTTAAATTTTTATTTTGTTTAAATTCAAAGTTTCTCCGTTATTTACTTATTACTCGATCTGAAAGAACACGTATGAAATGGACTGGTATCTCCTTTAGAATATGATACGGACTTTCATGGAAGCTATTTCTCGTTTACTTTGGAATATGGTGATTAATTACAATTATCACGTCCGCTGATCAAAAAATTTGACATATTATTCATATTTAGCAAAAACAAAATTTACGGGATACTGGATTTCAACAAATTAATAAGATTTTTAAATATGTAATCTACAACTTTTCATCAGTTACTTTGAATTTTAAAAATATTACTTCAGGTACATATTGAGCCACCCCAAAGAAACCCTGAGTACTGATTATCACAAGCATTTTGAAAATTTCCAGATTTTTGTCCGCCATGTTGGATTAGCCATTTGGAGTTTTGAAAATATGACTTCAGGTTTAGAATCAGTTACCCAAAAGAACTCTGCGTACTAACTTTGACAAGTGTTTTTGATTTTGTCAGTTCATTCGCCTGCCATATCGAATTCGCCATTTTGAATTTTGGAAATGTGACTTGTGATTTATAATTATCAGCAACCCAAAGAACCCTGAGAAATTTTTTTTTAATGTATAACTCTTTACACTTTCTTGTCCGCCATATTGGATGTTTCATTTTGCATGTTAGAAATATGACTTCAGGTTTATAATCAGCTGCTCAAACAATCACGAGCTACTGTTATTTACAAAGCTGTATACATTTTCAAGTTTCTCGACTCCCTATATTGGATCAGTTATTTTGAATTTTATAGATTTAACTGCAGATTAAGAATCAGTGGCCCAAACATTCCGCGTTCACAAATTTTCATAAGGATGACGCATTTTCAATAATATTTATGAACTTTTTTTATCATTTAGGCAGCTATAGTGGATAAGCTATTTTTTAGAAGATCTGACTACAGATTCGGAATCAGCAATATTATGAGCAGAAAATGAAACATTTTGCACCTTTTGAAATTTGATTTAAATAAAGCTGTTTCTCTTCAAATTTAATTTTTGTTTCGAATAACAAAACTGTCACACTTTAGTTGCTTGTACCGCCTTCGCTTTTCTAAATTTTTAAAATTGCATCAGCAAAATCTTATTCTAAGAAACCTAAACCATCGCTGTATCTAGTTTTATTACTTGTAATTGTAATTTACGGTGTTTACAATCTTAACGTCGTTGTTGTCAAATATCTCCACTGACCCACCACTGAAAACTACTACTTATTCGCTCCAAAGCTCTTGCAATTAGATTTTTAACCTTATTTATTAGCTCAATCTCACAACTGAATCACGGATATTATTCACTCACAATAGGCGCACACTAGGCGTATTTAAAGCAAACAAGTTCTCAAAATGGCAAGCTAATTTATCATTGTGTCAGCCCTGCTCTCTCACAAACCAAGGTGCACATGTGTGCCTAAATAAAAGAAACAATTGATAATCTGAGTGTAAAGTGCCTGGACACTAACATAAAAAATCCTAATCAAAGTATGAATTTCGAAAAATGTACAAAAAAGTGATTTAGGAGAAGAGAAGTGACAAAACTTTAGCGTGTCAGATACAACGAGGTACTCTTAACTGCATCTAGAGTTGTTTTTGTTCTTTTAAAACACCACAATTTAATAAATTTACTGTAGACATCCAGGGTTGTTTTTGGTATTGATAACCTTCAAAACTTACAAGAGTTTTTGTAGACTATGTTTCAAACAGCCTGTCGAACGACCGGATACACTGGGGTAGTGCTAACTGCATCTAGTGTTGTTTTTTTAACGCTATTGTTTCAAATTTTAAAGATTTCATGTAGACTATGCTTTAAGCAACTCGGTGCCTCACCAAGTACACAAGAGTCATCCTAACTGCATCTAGAGTTGTGTTTGGTTTTGTCAAAATTCAGAATTTAAGAGAGTTCCTGCAGACTATACTTTTAACAACTTGGTGTATCACCAGGTACACTGTGATTATCCTAATTGCATACCACTTTTATTTGTTAGTTTTAAGCCTGAATATTTAAAAGAATTTCTGTAGATTATGTATTTAGCAATCTAGTGCAAGACCACGTACACTTTGGTTACATCAAATGCACCTAGAGTTGTTTCTGTTAATGCTAAACTTGCAAATTTAATACAGTTCCTGTAGACTATGCTTTATGTACCCTGGTTCACGACCAGGTGAACCAAAGTCGTCATAACTGCATCTAAAGTTGTACTTGTTTAGTGATGAACCTAAAAATTAAAAAGAGTTTCTGTAAACTGTCAGTTATGCAAACCTAAGTTAAGCTTGGTACAACGAGGTCACCCTAAGTGCATCTAAAGTTGTTTTTGTTATTGTGGAATTTCAAGCTCGAAGATACTGGTTTGACAACTGCATCCAGAGTTAATGTTGATATTGTTGCACTACGGGGAGAGTTTTTTTATGTACAATAACATAATATTTTTTAACGAAACCAATTGTGAAAATTTTATTGTAAAATTCAGAAATAGATATATTATATACATCTGCACGAATATAAGCTCAGGTGTTTTCCGATTTCTGGAAAAACTTATATTTTATGGGGTAACTTCCCTTGAAATTCTTTATCATACTTTCCTGCCGTCCAAGGTAAAAAGTAGGGAAGTAACTTTGCAGTTCCGGGTCATTCTTTTGAATCTGAAAATGAAAAAGACCACCTTAGCGATGTCACGTACGTATCTTTTTACGTTAGACGGCAGTTTTCACGTAATAAACAGTATTGACGAACAAAACTAACTATTTATTTTTTTGTTTTCATAAATGTACCCTAAAGTATAATTTTATTTCCGGAAACCAGTTGTATGAACATTTTTTTCAATTTTTCGGCTTAAATTTAGATTAATGTGACCATTTGTTATATAGTTGTAAATATATTTGGCGATAGTTTACAGCTGTGAAAGACCCTCTTTAATTGGTTTTGTAAGAAATAATGTCATATTATTAAATACACAAACAAGCAAGTTTCTTAGTATTTTGCTGCCATGCACGGATGCTTTTTACGCTATTAACCAGTGAAATCTTGGCACCTTTGAAAGCACCGATGATCAGCACGACTAGCTTAGTAGAATATTCTGGATATAACCGTCGCAACATCCTTATAAGGGGTTTTTCTTTTTTCTTTTTTTTTCATTTTCCTAGGCTGTGATGTTTTTGTCGGCTATTGCTGAAAAATCGCTAACGAACAGTTCTCGAGAATATGATGTTCCAGTACATGCGCCACTCCTCATTTTTGACAATTAACTCTATTTCTTAAAAAGCGTTTGGGGGAGCAGTATTAGGGCTACTGACGTACGAGTAACAGAGATGGTAATAAAGCACTTTTAGTGCCGCATTATGCCTTTGGATGTACGTCATTTCCGCATGAGTTAAACAACTAGATAGTATATGTACTAGATGCTCGGTGTGTGAATGACACGCTCTGCAGCTATCATCGTGAATGTCTTAGCTGAGAATGTGGCGACGTTATGTTAAAGTAGAAATGAAAACATTTTGGCACGGCAAAATAAGACCCTTCGTGCCCGACTATATTTCGGATGATTTAAGGGAAGCAAGCGTTAGCTTATACAAAACCGACTGATCCTTCACATTTATGTGGAAGATTACATGCATCCTTTTGTTAAGGAGCCCTTCATGGAAGATTTTCTTTTGTACTTTCTTGACTCGGGCCTTTACGAGTGAGTACTCTACATGAATAATGTTTGATGCATTTTGCTCAACTTTGATATTAAAATCAAGACTAAGTGTTTTATAAGCCTTCTTCGCTGCTTTGTGCAGAAATGCTTCTTCGCCTACTTTTTCGTGTACCCTGACCATTTTAAGAAGACGGTCTCGTTCATTTGCGATTTTATGTGCTGTTGGCAGAATAATCGCGTTGTGAAGACACTTGAGATTCATGATTTCGCCAATAGCTTAATGGCGTGAGATGTGAAGTAGCGGAACAGAAGAATTTAGGTTTATGCTTTTGTTCAAGTGCACAACCTTTCGTGACCCGATATCGAGGGATCTGAGCTCTTCCTTTTTTCATGGAACTACTCCAAATGAATAGAGTACTACCGACATGGCAAGCATGTCTATTGCAGAAAACTTGTTCCGCGCTGATAGTTCAGAAGAGAAAATCCTTTGGATAAGACGTTTGTATCTCCATCAGGGAGTATCCTTAATGATTTTCACGTCCTTAATGCGGCTCTGTGGCATACCCAGGTATGCATAGGTCTCTCCAGCGTCAAGGTGTCGAATAGCGCTTCTGTCGACGAGTTTGGGGTATTCAAGGATGCCATTAAGTTTTCTTCGCCTCAAATAAATTTTCGCGCATTTGTCTAGCTCGAACTTTATTTTAATCTCTCAAGTGTACTTTTTGACAATTTCCAGAGATAGATATAGTTTTCCAGGCATGCTACAGAAGTAGCTTTCGGAACAACGTATGGCGAGAGATTGTGAAAATAATGTGAAGCATAAGAGGAGAAGGCTTATAGTGTCGCCGACAAAGACACCTCTCTGAAAGGTGACGTTGTTAGTTGCTACACGATGTTTTCAATATAAGATAGTTGATCTTGTTTTCCGAAGTGGCATCAATCTCTCTAGGCACCTCGCGATGTGTTGATGAACCTTTAAGCTTTTCAACATAAAGATGTTATGTCTATGGGGTGTTGAATCGGAAGCTTTACGGTGATCAATCTGAACAATCCTATAATTTAGGATAGCTGCGAAGATCTTATACAGTGTGTTCAAATAATTCATTAGCCTGTAATTTTCAGGGTCAGCTAAGTTACTTATCTTCGGCAAAAGCACTGCTCGCTCTTTTACTGACCACCCTGGAATAGGCTCTTCCGACTTTAGATATGAGGTGAAACTGCAGACCACATGCTGGTGGGTTGAAGGAAACTTCTTTTACTAGAAGGTTTTAAAACCATCTTCTCCCAGAGCCGAATAGTTCTGCATGCCTCTTATACTTTGTTTCACTTTCACGGTGGTGAAAAGTGAGAATTCGTCCTCAGGTGTTATAAGGGCACTGTACAGCTCCTTCAAGATATTTATGTTCTTCAAGTTCTCTTTTAGTGGATGCTAGACTTCATAGACTTTTTAGCAAAATATCTCGATCATCTCTGGCTTAGGCGAGTGATCGACAGTTACTAGAGAATCTTGAAAGCTTCGAGATGGATCAGAAAAAAACTGTCAATTTTCTCTAACCTACCTCTCTTTCTACTCTAGACTTCCCGAGTGTTAGATATAACCCATATTCTGTCAACAATATGCTGCCTAATTGTCAGCAGCTTCAAACCTGTCAGTCAAATTCCTGACAGATGTTCTGTAGTCAATCACACGCTGGATGCAGGACGCGTACTGTCTTGCCCAGCCTATCTTAGTGCTAAGTTGATTTATTCGTCTTTTTGTCATATAGACTGCCGTTTGTTTTGTTTCACGTTTTGCATCCGCTTAAGTTCTTGCTCTATTATGCACTCTACATGTGATAGTCTACAGTCTACGTTTAGCGGAAAAATATCTATGAAGCTCCTCATCCAGTTTAGCTAAATGTTTGGGCTAGAGCTTTAGGTGCTTTTTGCCCCACGAGGCATGCATTCGCGCCATGTAACCTTTTCGTTTGGAGGCCTTACTGGTATCATAGCATTACAGCAGGTCGTCCTTAAATCGACCAGTCCGCTCAAAATTATTAAGATTTTTCTGCACTTACGACAACTAAGCTTGATGTTATCATTGTTGTTCCCACGGGCAGCTAGAAAAACAAGTTTGTTCATCCTTGTGGAGCCATTTCTGAACAATTGTCTGCGACTGTTTAATAATCTATTGTAACCATGTTCAGCAGAAACCTTTAGTGCAGCGACCCTCTATTCACAACCCGAGGACAAAATCAGACCGACCCGAGAAAGCCCAGGCGTCTGGAATAAGGAAATAGTTCAGCTACTTAAAAGCACTTGAATAAACCTGCAAGCGTAACCAGCGGAGTCCTTTTGA